>CAMZMU010000058.1:41373018-41539999 GCA_947311845.1 Poa pratensis
AACTGTCGTGGTGGATCACGGCAGATGCCATAGGTATGGCTAAGATGGGGCCGAATGGTCGTTGGGGGAATCCGGGGAGGGTTTATGCACTCAAGAAGTGCACACGCAAGAACACGCAAGAACACGAACAAAGAACCAAGAAAGCAAGAACACAAAACACACCACGATGTACCCTGCTTCGGGGCCCTCTTGCGGAGGTAACACCCCTACTGCAGCACTATCCTAGTCAGTGTATAGCTCAAAGTGACAAGTACAAGCTGCTCCTCGAGCTGTATGATGATACAATGGTGAGAACTCGTGGTGGAAGATGATGCTACAAAGAGAGGAAAAGGCAGTCCGAGCCTGAACCGAGGTCTCTCCGAGGTATTCCGAGCTTCCTCTCTCTTCTCTCTTTATCTTCGATCCTCATCCGTCCGTCCCTTCAGCAGGAGGGGTGAAGCCCACTATATAGGCCAGCCGGGTTACCATTGTGCCCCTCGCAGAACACTGTTGCCATGCCTCTGCAACGGTCACCACCGTACCACCGTACCTCGGTCGGGGACAAGACGTGGCTTGCCCATCTCCTGTAGCCTACGGCAGAGCTAGCATGTCCCCTCTGACCGAGACAGGACGTGGCCTGGCAGAGCTACCTCGTAGCCTTTACCCAGACCTCGCGTGGTCAGCGGTCGGAGACGTGCAGGCCCGCCGAACCCGGAGCACGCCTCTGCCATGCCCTTGACAGACGCTCCCGTGTCAGGCGCTCTAGTACCCGGCTGGAAGTGACAGGAGCATTGACTCCGGCCCGACCTACAGCCCATCACCTCGGTTAGCTCGGGCGTCCGTGCCGTACCTTGGGTCTTGCGCTTAATATCTTTTACTAGCTCGGATCTTACTTCCTTCCCACAGCTTCTCCTGCACCCACAACACAAACCACCGCACTGAGGTAGTTAGGTCGGCAGAACATAGCTCGGACAGTGAACCTCGGCCCTGGCCAACAGTATACCTCGGACCCCTCTGGGCCAAAATAGGTCGGCCTGTATTCTCCAGGTCAAGATGAAGCTCGGACCTTCCCAGGCCCAAACAGGTCGGCCCTTTCCGTACCTCGGCACAACTTGGAACACCACCTTATGCCAAGCCTTGACCCTACCCGGGGATACTCCCCGACATTAGTCCCCGAAGCTGGTGCGGTCCTACGACCTCGGAAGGAGGGCCGTAGCAGGTTCAAAACAAGCCTTACACCACCTCCTAAACCGACCTCCAACATAGTCATGCCGAGGTACCTCCCATACACCACCATCCAATCCGAGGTAGATATGCGAACTGAACTCTCCGAGCTATCTGACTCAGCACCAACTTGCCTCAAGATTTTCCGAGGTACGTGGCGAAGAATCTCTGCCCGGGCTTCGGAATCCGGACCTCTGCCAAGCAGATTCTGACCACACGCCGCCCTCGTCAGCCGGACCCACCGAACAGCGCACCTGCGCACTCAAGTACTTGACCGCCCACGACCCCTCGATTTTGTGCTGACCAGCGCAGGAAATCCGGGGTGGGCGGTTGCCACTCTGCGGCCCACGATGTGGCCGATCGTGCGGCCGCAGACCGCGTAACCGTGCGCCCACTCGCACACGATCCCGCGCCTCCCGATAACCGCGCGGTAGTGGCGCAGTTAATGCGGGCAGTTACCGCGCGCGGCTATAAGTAGGGCCCCACGGGTAACTTCGCCATCTTCTTCCTCCTTCACTCGCCCTCTCGCCTCCATCGCCACCAGTGCCGCCGCTTCCGGTTGAGAAGAAACACGTTCCCGCCGCCGCCGACGAGCAGCTCCTTCGTCGCCGCTGCGACCGCGTCACCGGCGCCGCCCTTCAGCACCTCGTTTTCACGGTATGTACTCCCTTTCTGATACCCTAGGCATTGCCCTAGGTTTCTTCCTCTTTGCGCTGTGGTTCTTCATATGTTCTTGAATAAAACTCTATTTACCTCCTCCGGTAGATCTTACTTGCATACTTTTTTGGGTAGTAGCGAGTTTCATACCTCGGATAGATGCTCGCCTAGCATAGATATGCCTCTATGTATATTAGATAGCCGTCCAACTCCTCCTGAGTTAGCCAGATATAGCCTTAGATTCCAGATTCACTTTTTCTTTGCTAAACTTCTGTGCACTCTTCTGCAGATTGATTCTGCCGAGATGTCTCCTCCTGAGACTTCGGAACAAACCGAGGTTCCAGACCTCGAACTGGAGGTCGGAGAACGAGCCGGCTGGGAAGGTTCGGATGTAACTCCGGACGAAATCCAGTGGCTCAGGGCGACTCGGCGGATTCCCGCCGGGGTAGAGTGTCGCCTGCCAGAGGGCGAACTCGAGCCTCAAGTCAAGGAAGGGGAACGGGTGGTCTTCGTCGCGCACTTCCAGCGCGGCTTCGGACTGCCCGTTAGTGATTTCTTCCGGAGCTTCCTCGACAAGTTCGACTCCAGGTTCATCACCTCCCCGCCAACGCCATCACCACTCTCTCCTGCATCGTTTCCTTCTCTGAGGGATACCTCGGCCTCAAAGCCACGGTAGACCTCTTTTCTCGCTACTTCCAACTTAAGCGGCAAGTGATCCCGGATCCGAAAAACAAGGATCTGCCCAAGCTACTAACCGCCTGCGGAGCAGCCATCATAGCTCCTCGCCGAAACTCCATCTTCCCACGTATCGCTACTCCGGACACCGTTCGCAAGTGGCTCCGGACGTGGTTTTACGTGAAGAACTCCGGCGAAGAGGACTTCCTCAATCTGCCGGTGTTTAACCTCAGCCCTCCTACCGAACCGCTCAACTGGGACTACACTCCCCCTCTCACCAGCGAAATCAAGTCCATCCATGGGTATGTTGCGAAATGGCAGGACCCGGAGGACCCTGCGAACGACGGGAAAGTCCTGACGGCTGACGATCTGGCCTGCACATTGTGAAGCGCAGGGTCTCCCCTCTCCAGGCGAGGACTCACAAGATCTGCCACATGAGCGGTCTTTATGATCCAACCCGCCATACGCATGTTGCACTGGACAACGCCGCTGTAGCTCGGCGAGTCCGAGCTATCACCAAGTCCAAGATATCTGACGCTTGGACATGGGGAAGGGAACCCCACTACAGGACCAAGCCACCAAAACAGGTACGCTGTTCCGACGTTTTCTTCGGTACTCCTTTACCACCGAGGTCTTGCTACCGACGTTCATCTTGACCATTTCTTCCTAACTCCTTTTCATATGTCTGCCATATAGCTGTTCTCCCGCCAGACCGCCGAGGATGGAGTCCATCCTGCGGACCACTTCGGCAAGGATCTTCCTGTCGAGGACCCACCATCCAACGAGGACCCTGACAACGAGGATTACATGCCCATTGCCTCGGCCCGCGTCACCACCGCGGGTAAGCCTCAAGCACAAGCTTCAGTTCAAGAGATTTCGGATGACGAGGAGGGATTTCTCGTCATGGAACCAATAAACGCGGTACCTATCTCCTGCCTTCCTCACCTTCCGAACTTTACTCCAGCAACCAGCCGGAAACGCGCTGGTGCCGCAACTTCGGCCGCCGAACCATCCGCCACTGGAGCCTCCGGACCCACTGCGGCTCCGGTCAAGAGACGTCGGCTGAAGAAGTCCGGAAATCCTCCTCATGCCCGAGGGGGCAAGAAGTTTCCTACTTCGGATGGGTAATGCTTTGCTTCTATAGCCAACAAAGTTTGTTGCTTAAACTTATCACCTCGGTACTAACACTTGACCATCTTCCTTCGTTGCAGTGACCCATAGAAGTGGATCAGGAGGTATCCTCCATGACTGCACCCGTTGGTGCCTCTGAAGCCACGACCACCCCGACGAACTCTCGCCCCGTATCTCCTCCACCGAGGTCTGGCCCGGCCTTGGAGAAATCTGCCCCACCCGAGGCCAGAGTTCTCCGCGTCCTCAAACGGATGCGGGGACCAATCGCGCCAGCACTCCGGCTACCGCCTTGCCGGAGCCTCGACTCTCCCCCGCAGCCAGACTGCCCGCAACCAACAACAGCAACAGCAGAAGCTTCAGCAGAAGCAACAGCCCAAGCACAGCCCAAGCAGCAGCCCCAAAAACCAGTTCGCCAGACTACCTTGCCGTTGGAGAAAGGCAAGGAGAAAGAGAAAGAGATGGTGAAGTCTAAGGTCACCCCCAAACCAACATCTGGGTCTGGCACCCTGACTATCTCTTCTCCTTCAAGGATGCAACCGAGGTCTCCTCCCCGGTGACACGCCGAATTCCTCCATTTGCCGCACCCGTTGATGAGACTGCTCCTCCGGCCGACGAATATGCTCGGAGGACATCTCTTATACTGGATAACCGGCCTGCTTCAAGCTCCGAGGCTGCTCAAGCCTTGGAGGCCTCGGTTAGGGGCATCGAGCAGGGCGGACCGTGGGGATATCCTCCTCTGCGCACTGACAGTGACCAGAGCCTCGGCTCCTTGGAACACTACAACGCAGACTGGAATTCTGCAGACGAGGTCTCCTCGGCCTCCCTAGCTGCTCCGGTAGGTGAGCACCCTGCGGGAAACAGCGCCTGCGGCCGAAGCGTCACGACCTACAAGTCGCTGCCCTGCGTGCTGCTCAAAACATCGACGTAAGTCCTATTCTCTTTACTTTCATGCAGTATCTCATCTAATATCCACCATTCCCAGTCCCCGAGATTCGAGGTAAACTATTGACGCTCCGCCGGAGTTAAAATTGTTTGGCTTGAATCTCAAACCATTTTACCTTACTTTATCATGCACCTCGGGTACGAGTCCCCGAGACTCCTGTCGAGGCATACCCCGGCAACATTTTTCCAATGATTTGACTCCGAGTCCCCGAGACTCTTGTCGAGGTATAGCCTTTCTAACCGAGCTATGTTTTTCTTCCTTGCAGAATACTATGAACGTCCGCACGGACATCTTCCATACCCTCCTGTTTGACCACAAGAAACTCCACGACGAGCACAAGGCCGTCCTTGCAGAAAAGAACTCTTTGGACGAAAAGCTCCAACTAGAGAAAGCCGAAGTAGCTCGTCTGGTAAAGGAACTGAAGCGCATCACGAGCTGCGGACGTCGGAAAAGAGCAGCTGCAGGCGGAAAAGGCCAGTGTTGTTGAAACAGAGAAGAAACTTCGGGAGGATGCCGCCAAGGAACATGAGAATGCGCTCCAGTTAGCCGAGGCCCGCGCCACCTCGGCCACCGAGGCTTATGAAGCCCTTCAAGCTTCGGTTAACCAGCTCCTCCCGACGCTGGAACGTATCAACAAAGAAATGGACGGTAAGCTTCTTGCCCCCCTTATCCTTGCTTTGTCCTCAACAGTACTGGCTCTTTGCCGAACTGTTTCTTTCATTATTAACAGGCTATCTTCTGCAGAGCACTTCACCTACACCCAAGTTTCGGCTCGCAATATCACTGATCAGCACAGGAAGAGGCGTAGCGAGACGAACCCCGCCTGGACCATTGAGGACCACATCGTGGCCATCAAAGCTCGGATCCATCCCTTGAAAACCATTGGGTCCGAACTCCTTGATGCAGGTGTGTCTGCTTTCCGAGCCTTGTGGCCTCTTGCCGATGCTCCCAATACTACGCCTGAGCTCGCCGCCAAGCTTCGTGAAGCCGAACAAAGACTTCGAGAGTGGCGCTCATCCTCGGCTCGCGCTGGAGCTGATGCCGCTCTCAAATTCATCATGACTTGGTGCGAGAAGCTCGACCTCGAAAAGATGGACACTCTTCGCCGAAATTCGCCCTGGTCCACGGACCCAATTCTCATCCAGCGGCGCGAAAAGATGGCTTCCTTCTTCGCTGGATATGCCAACACCAAGAACTTGAGCGAGGGAGACACCTACTCCGACGCCGAAGATGACGAGCCAGAAGAGGATGAATACGAAACAGAATCCGACGTCGAAGCCGAGCAAGGTGACGATGGTGACACCCGCGAAGCAGAAACCGAGGCTTCTCCACAAGCTGGTGCCGAGGTTACTGCCGACGTTGCCAGCACCTCCCAGGCTACCTCGGCTGCTGCCGACGTAATTCCTGATGCCTCGACCTGAACTCTGTTACTATCATGCTTGGCCAAAAAACTTCATTAAATCCCCGGTATGCCGGGACGCAGATGTAATCAAACTTAAGTAGTTCCTTTTGCTACCTCTGTTACTATCATGCTTATCCGAACCATGCTTTTCTAAGCTTTACGTCGAATCCTTTTGAATGATTGCTCGAGTTTACTTTCGTGTTTACTATGTTTGGCATTCTTTGCTCTTGACTACCTTTTAGGCAGATGCCAGTCGAGTCACAAGATTGTTGTTCATAGCATACAGTACTTGGTAAATTCCGAGGTATGTTTCAAAGTCATCCGACATAAACGAAAGGTAAAGACAGGGGTTAGTAAACGACACATGCCGAACTATAATTTTGGACCGAGTCCCCGAGTTCATTTTCATGTCTCCCACGTTTTTTCCTCTTTGCTCTTGACTACCTTTTAGGCAGATGCCAGTCGAGTCACAAGATTAGTTTCATAGCACACATTACTTGAAGTTTGAGACGAGGTTCAAAATAGTTCGGCATATGAACAAAACTGACAAACAGAGATAAAACATAAGCACAAGAGCGAGGCAGTCCCCGAGCTTTACCTCGGAGTGCCGACATTTTTATTAAGGATTAACCGAGGTACATACATTGCGCCTTTCATGAGTAGAAAGGTCGGAGTAGAGCTACGTTCCATGGTCGCCTGACCTCTGACTCGGGGTTGTCCAGCCCATCTTCCCTTGGTTCCTGCGCATCTATAAGATAGTAGGAATCATTGAGCAGAGCTCGGCTCACAACGAACGGTCCCTCCCATGGAGGTGACAACTTGTGCCGGCCTTTCTTGCGCTGCACCAACCTCAGCACCAAATCTCCCTCGTGAAACACACGAGGGTTGATACTCCGGCTATGATAACGTCGGAGACCTTGCTGGTAAATTGCTGACCGAGATGAGGCCAATTCTCTCGCTTCCTCAAGCAGATCTACTGCATCCTCCCGAGCCTCTTTTGCCTCGGCTTCAGTGTACATTGCCACTCTGGGCGCATCATACTCGATGTCAGTGGGTAGCATAGCTTCTGCCCCATAGACCATAAAAAATGGCGTATAGCCAGTCGATCGATTTGGCGTGGTCCTTAGACCCCACAGTACTGCTGGTATCTCATCTATCCAACACCCCGGCGTTTTCAGCAGTGGTTCAATGAGCCGAGCCTTGATGCCGGCCAACACTAGAGCATTTGATCTTTCCACCTGTCCATTAGACTCCGGGTGTGCCACCGAGGCTATGTCCAGCCGGATTCCCTTGTTCATGCAAAACCGAGCGAACTCTCCAACAGCAAAGTTAGTGCCGTTGTCCGAGATAATGCTATGGGGGTAGCCATATCGCAGAATAATCTCCTTCAAGAAAGTCACTGCTGAATGACCATCCAACTTCCGGATTGGTTTCACCTCGATCCACTTGGTGAATTTGTCCACCATCACCAATATGTGTGTCATGTTACCTCGGGCTGGTTTGAACTCTCCCACCATATCCAAACACCATACCGCAAACGGCCAAGTGATAGGAATTGTTTTGAGCGCCGAAGCCGGCATATGCGTTTGCTTGGCAAATCTTTGGCATCCTTCACATCTCCGGACTATGGCCTCTGCATCGCAAGAGCAGTGGGCCAATAGAACCCATGCCTAAACACCTTGGCACCAGAGCTCTTGTGCTGCAATGATGACCACATTCTCCTTGGTGGATCTCCAAAAGCATCTCCTTGCCTTCAGCTGGCTCAACACACCGTTGCAACACCTCGGTTACGCTTCTTTTATAGAGCTCCTTGTTGATGATGGTGTACGCCTTGGCCCTCCTTTGAATCCTCCTAGCCTCGGTTGTGTCACTTGGCGTGCTTCCCTCCGTTATGAACTTCATAATTTGCTCCGCCCACTCCGGCACCGGGTGCAAAGGAAAAAGTTCCTCATCCACCTCCATTGGCTCGGCCACCATAATCTCCTCCATTATTTCCTCCACCATCCTGCGACCAGTCCCCGAGTCTGGATAAGCAGTCCCCGAGCTCTGCCACGCAGTCCCCGGGTCCGACCAAACGCATCCGACGTCTACCTCCATTGGAACAGGTCCGGGCTCTTGCTCCGCCGGGATGAAAATAGATTCGGATTCAGGAGAAGGTTTGATTGAAGGAGTTCTCAAGTGATTCAGGGCTACCCTGGTGGTACTGCCTCTTTCGATGAACCGAGCTTTGACAACACGTCGGCAGCATCATTTTCTGCCCGAGGTATATGCCTGTACTCACACCCTTCAAAGAACCCGGATATCTTTTGCACATGGAACCGATATAACGCCATGTTGGCATCCAGAGCATCCCAAGTTCCAGAAGATTGTTGCACCATATGATCCCATTAGGCCCTGGCATTTTCATCTTCAGGTACGCAACATGGGTGGAAATCATGAACTTGGCCAAAGCCGGCCTTCCAAGCAGTGCATGGTATGCACTCTCCAAGTCCACCACCTCGAACTCGATACTCTCAACTCGGCAATTTTCCTTGGTTCCAAATGCTACATCCACCCATATCTTGCCCATGGGTGCACAGGAAACGCCGGGCACAATCCCATGAAAAGTACAACTGCTTGGCATCAACTGATTAGGCGAGATGCCCAATTTCACCATTGTGTCTCGGTACATGATGTTGATGGCACTGCCATTGTCCACCAGAACTCGGGTGAACCTCACATTGTTGGTAGGCCCACACAACGTTGGATCTACCACCAGGGCATACTTTCCAGGACTCGGCATGATCCGAGGTGTGTCCTTTCTGCTCCAAGTGATCTCCTGCTCAGACCAGTTCATATAGGTCGGCACCACCGGCATTACTGCATTCACCTCCATGGCACGCCTCTGCACGCTCTTCTTGTCAGTTGGCTCGGTCACAAAGACCACATAGCTCGCATGAACCTCTCTATAGTCATTTCCGGGGTATTCATACTGCTGGCTTGGTCCGGCACCATTGATGTTGTTATTACCTCGGACATTCACCACATTCACGGGTCTTGCTGCTGCAGGCCTCGGAAGAGGTGCAGTGGTTACCGGGGTAACATTTGCTCCGGACAGATTAGGGTGGGACCTCGGCTGAAATCTCTGAGGTGGTGGTCCTGTTCTGATTCCTCCGGCCCTTGCCCCCTCTTCTCTGATTCTGCGGTTCCAGCTGCACTGCCGGGTTGAATGGTTGGCTGGCTTGCGCGGGTCAGTCGTATGGTAACAGCACGGACCATCTATCATTGATTCATAGGTCATGGGTGGCTCCCGGTTCGGACTAAATGCCGGACCATGATTTTCGGCCTCTGGACACCTCCAGGTCCGGGCTGATCCGGGTTCACCGCTGCAACTTGGTTGGACTGGTAGGATAGTCCGGCTCCCTCCTCTTCTGTCCGAACTCCTGACGGTCATTACACCTTGGTCCGAGCCGGTTGTTTATTGGCTCCCTCCTTCTGTTACGTGCTCCTGCCTCTGCTGCTGGCTGCATCGGATCACCCAGGGCATAAGAATCTGCAACCCGGATGGTTTCTGCTAGGGATCTCGGCATATCTCTCTGGAGCCTCTGCCACAGCATGCTGCCATGTCGACAGCCATCTGCAAACCAGGAAATGGCCTGGGCCTCTACCACTCCTTCACAGGAATTCCGAACATTGCTCCACCGAGTTAAGAATTCTCGGTCAGTTTCATGATCATCTTGCTTACATGCCGCCAGGAGCTGAGGTCGGTTTGGCCTCTTGTATGTACTAGCAAAGTTGCTGTTAAACGCCAGCTCCAAGTCTATCCAGGAGTTGATACTATACTCCGGCAAATTATTCAGCCAGATCCGAGCTGGACCTTCCAACATGTGCGGGAGATACCGGACCGCCCATCGGCGATTGCCCCCCGCAATGTGCACCGAGGATACATAATCTGTCAGCCAATCTTGTGGCCTGGTGCTCCCATTGTATGGCTTGGAGTTCCGACCTAACTGGAACTGAGATACTGGTGGTGGTGGCTCCTTCATGATCCGAGGTCCAAAACATGCCGGGCCAGGAGGGCCTTCCTCCTCCAGTTGCTCAGACAAGTAGAGTCTATCCAGCTTGTTACGGACATCGCCTGGTGCTAACATCCGACCTCCTATCCGAGGTCCCAACGCCCCATCCACTCTGTGGTATCCAGCTCGTGCCATGGCCGAGTCTCCATCATCATATCGGTCATCGCCTTGACCGACGTTCTGAGGTTGCTGAACATACTCCGGCTCTCGCTGATACTGCCCCTGCTGCCGAGGTTGTTGCTGATACCTCGGGGGCGGAGGTGGTTTACCCCGGCCAGCCGATGCCGCTTGACCGCCGTTCTGATTTCCCTGACCGGAATTACCCTTAGCCCGGCTCGCATTGCCTGGGCCGGGGTTTCCCTTAGCTCGGCTAGCATTGCCCTGGCCCGCCTTCTGCTTTGCTGCTAGGACTGGATCATACATCTGCAGCTGCTGGTTCTGACCCGAGGTGACACTCCGGGCTCGATCGGCTCCTCCGACGAGTGGAGACGAGGCTTGCCCCTTGGACACCTGACTGACTGGCCTAGCTGAATAAACCATCTCTGAATCACCAGCCCCGGCATTTGCTCTGCGGAGAGCCTCATTCTGCTGGTTAGCCACATATACTAACTCATTAACTCGCTTCTGCTGCGCACGCCATGCATCTCCAGATAATCCGGATAGCTCGGCCCTGCCTGCCTCGGCAGCTCTGAGGTTCTTAGCAGGGGAACTATACACCGGCCTTCCAGTTGACACGCGACTCCCACTCCTAGCCGAGGTGGTAGGTCGAGCCTCCCTGTTTAGCTCATCATTGAGCCCCTTGCCTCTCTGCCGCACCTCGGCTCCCCTATGCGTATCCACCGCTACCGGGGTGAAGCCATTCGCTGCATTGTACTCGCGCAGATCTCTATTGAACTCATCTCTAGCTGTTATCATTGCTACAGCCTCCTTCTGCAGCAGGACACGCTTTGCCTCTAGGTCGGCCACAGTCACCACTATGTCCACCCCTGGATTTACTGGGTCTGCCAGCGTATCCACTATCTCTACCAGGGTCGCACCTCGGCCCCGCAGCTCTGGGGTGCCAGGCAAGTCCTTCTCTAGCCTGGGCTTTGCAGATCTCACCTTAGCAACTCGGCTGCCTTGGACTGGCTGGCATCTACTTTGCCAGCGGCGTCAACCGGACCTGTCACCATCACCTCTACGCAGCTCTCGGGGCGAGTGATGCGCCGACCTAAAGCCGCGAGGAGAGGAGTTTCGTCGTCCACGAGCACCTGCTCCGGGTACCCGCGAACAACCTCGACAGCAACGTACGTGACGAAGCTGCCGAGCATCATGGTGAAGCCGTGCTCGGGGAAGGGCTTGCCGGCGAAACACCCCGCGTTGTCGCTGATGAAGGTGAACTCTCCGATCTTGGCGACAAGCCCGGAAAGAACACGCTCGCCTGAGCCCGTCCGGATGAAAACTCCCTCCAACGCCTCAATCTGCCCCACGGTGGGCGCCAACTGTCGTGGTGGGATCACGGCAGATGCCATAGGTATGGCTAAGATGGGGCCGAATGGTCGTTGGGGGAATCCGGGGAGGGTTTATGCACTCAAGAAGTGCACACGCAAGAACACGCAAGAACACGAACAAAGAACCAAGAAAGCAAGAACACAAAACACACCACGATGTACCCTGCTTCGGGGCCCTCTTGCGGAGGTAACACCCCTACTGCAGCACTATCCTAGTCAGTGTATAGCTCAAAGTGACAAGTACAAGCTGCTCCTCGAGCTGTATGATGATACAATGGTGAGAACTCGTGGCGGAAGATGATGCTATAAAGAGAGGAAAAGGCAGTCCGAGCCTGAACCGAGGTCTCTCCGAGGTATTCCGAGCTTCCTCTCTATCTTACTCTCTTTACCTTCGATCCTCAATCCGTCCGTCCCTTCCAGCAGGAGAGGGTGAAGCCCACTATATAGGCCAGCCGGGTTACCATTGTGCCCCTCGCAGAACACTGTTGCCATGCCTCTGCAACGGTCACCACCGTACCACCGTACCTCGGTCGGGGACAAGACGTGGCTTGCCCATCTCCTGTAGCCTACCGGCAGAGCTAGCATGTCCCCTCTGACCGAGACAGGACGTGGCCTGGCAGAGCTACCTCGTAGCCTTTACCCAGACCTCGCGTGGTCAGCGGTCGGAGACGTGCAGGCCCGCCGAACCCGGAGCACGCCTCTGCCATGCCCTTGACAGACGCTCCCGTGTCAGGCGCTCTAGTACCCGGCTGGAAGTGACAGGAGCATTGACTCCGGCCCGACCTACAGCCCATCACCTCGGTTAGCTCGGAGCGTCCGTGCCGTACCTTGGGTCTTGCGCTTAATATCTTTTACTAGCTCGGATCTTACTTCCTTCCCACAGCTTCTCCTGCACCCACAACGCAAACCACCGCACTGAGGTAGTTAGGTCGGCAGAACATAGCTCGGACTGTGAACCTCAGCCCTGGCCACTAGTATACCTCGGACCCTCTGGGCCAGAATAGGTCGGCCTGTATTCTCCAGGTCAAGATGAAGCTCGGACCTTCCCAGGCCCAAACAGGCCGGCCCTTTCCGTACCTCGGCACAACTTGGAACACCACCTTATGCCAAGCCTTGACCCTACCCGGGGATACCTCCCCGACAACATCCTCGTCTCCGCGTGCCTCGGTTATTTCTATACCCGAGCTCTTTACTTATGCACTTTACATTGTGATAGCCTTCGTGCTTGAAGTATTCTATCTTGCTATCACCTTGTTGCTTGTCTTGCTTAGCATAAGTTGTTGGTGCACATAGGTGAGCCTAGTTTATTTAGGTTGTTCGCTTGTTAATTTAAACATCTAGTTTTATTCCGCAATTATCAAGCCTAAACCGGAAAAGTTTTAATCGCCTATTCACCCCCTCTAGGCGACATCATTGTTCTTTCAGAGAAGCCTAGGCCAACCGGAATTAATTCCTGGATTTATTGTATCTTTTCTGAATTAATCCGGCCTCCTATTTATTAGAGGAGAGGGGTTGCACCTTGATACGTCTCCAACGTATCCATAATTTCTGCTGTTCCATGCTTATATTATACCATTTGCTACATGTTTTATATACACTTCATATCACTTTTATGCATTTTCTGGGACTAACCTATTAACAAGATGCCACAGTGCCAGTTCCCTGTTTTCTGCTGTTTTTGGTTTCAGAAAGTTACTTCTGGAAATATTCTCGGAATTGCACGAAACAAAAGGCCAAGTCCCTATTTTTCCAACACGTACACGGAGTCCGAAGGAGAGACGAAGGAGAGCCACGAGGTGGCCAAACCACCTGGCGGCGCGGCCCCACCTTCTGCCGCGCCAGCCTGTGGTTTGGGTCCCTCGGGGGTCCGCCGACATCGCCCCTTCGCCTATTTATTCCCCGAGACGTGAAAACCCTAAAGCACCGAGCCTTTCATCCAGAACATATTCGCTGCCGCCGCCGTCGTCAACCCTAACTCGGGGGGTTCTGAAGCTCTTCCCGACACCCTACCGGAGAGGGGAATCATCACCGGAGGGCTCTACATCGCCATGCCCGCCTCCGGAGTGATGCGTGAGTAGTTCATCCTTGGACTATGGGTCCATAGCAGTAGCTAGATGGTTGTCTTCTCCACTTGTGCCATCATGTTTAGATCTTGTGAGCTGCCTATCATGATCAAGATCATCTTATTGTAATGCTACATGTTGTGTTTGCTGGGATCTGACTTATATTGATACCTATGTGGAGCTGAATATTATATTATCATGTCTATGTCATTTGTGATCTTGCATGCTCTCCGTTACTTGTTGAAGCCTTGGCCAAGTGAAGACTTGTGACTCCAAGAGGGGTATTTATGCATGATAGTTGGGTTCAACCTCTATTTAACCTGGGATAGTGACAGCAAGTTCTAAGGTTGTAGATGTGTTGTTGCCACTAGGGGTAAAACAGCAATGCTTTATTCAAGGATGAATGTATTGTTTACATTACGCACATTACTTAATGCAATTGTCTGTTGGTTGCAACTTAATACTGGAAGGGGTACGGATGTTAACCGGAAAGTGGACTATTTAGTCATAGATGCATGCTGGATAGCGGTCTATGTACTTTGTCGTAATGCCAAATGAATCTCATAGTAGACACCACAACTCACACATGCATGTTATATGCACTTATCAATTGTCAATTGCCCAGCTGTAATTTGTTTACCCAGCATGTTAGTTATCTTATTGCAGAGACACCACTAGTGAACTGTGGACCCCGGTCCATTCTTTTACATCTGAAATACAATCTACTGCAATCATTGTTCTCTACTGTTTTATGCAAACAAACATCATTTTCCATACGATACGTTTAACCCTTTGTTTTCAGCAAACCGGTGAGATTGACAACCTCACTGTTAAGTTGGGGCAAAGTAATTTGATTGTGCTGTGCAGGTTCCACGTTGGCACCGGAATCCCTGGTGTTGCGCCGCACTACACTCCTTCACCAACACCTTCGAAGCAACCTCGTTTTCCTACTAGTTCGATAAACCTTGGTTTCATACTGAGGGAAAACTTGCTGCTGCACTCATCATACCTTCCTCTTGGGGTTCCCAACTGACGTGTGACGTACAAGCATAGTTTCTGGTGCTGTTGCCGGGGAGATATTCCCTCGTCAACTTAGCGCTAGCACACCTCTCCTCCAATTGTCCATGTGGGACTAAACAAAAGGAGGAGGAGGGGGTGGTGCGCCGGCCACATGGGGCCCAGCCGCACCCCCATGCAGCCGCATGGGCCCCAGGGGCCAGCCGCACCCCTTCCTAGGGGAAGTCGCCCACTTGGGCCTTTCCCTCCGGGGTTTGGCCCAATTAGATGGGCTGCCCATTTTTTCTCATTTTTTAATATTAAATTACTATAAATATATATAATTCCATAATTAATATATTTACATACTATTTAATTTCCCGTGACTCCGAAACAATTTCCGGATCACTCCGAACTCACTTCGGTCTTCCCCGGAACCCTTCCGTTCTTGCCGGAACTTTTCCGGAACCTCTTTTCTCTATACCTAAATAATTCCGATGTTTCCAAAACGTTCTCCAAGCATCGTCAAGACCTTAAGTGTGTTACCCTACGGTTCGGGAATACTCCAGACATGGTCGAGAACCTTCGCTCGCCAATGACCGTCAGGGAGCCCTGGATGACTATGACGGCCCCTGTGCATTCCAGAATAAATCGTCGTTGAACCGTTAACATGATATGTTCACTCCCTTTGTTCCATCGATACTACCTTCGTCCGAGACACGATCGTCAACATCCTATGTTGTGTTTTGTCTCATTACCGACAAGGTTGCTTTAACTCGTTCCGTGATATTATATCTCCAATGACCTAGTCATACGCTGCGCAGCTTTGCAGATATAATCTCACCGAGTGGGCCCAGAGTATCTTTCCATCACACGGATGAACAAATCCCGCTCTTGATCACTCGCCCCGACTACTTCCTTCCAATACCCGAAAGTGTCACCTTTATTGTCACACTATATAAGACATGACGTTTGATGCGATCAAAGTATCTTCCAGAAGCAGCGACTTGATATAATCTCACGGTCTAAGGAACAAGCTATCACGTTACTTTCCTATTGCAATATTGAACTTAGTGATACGATCCTTCTGCAATACTTTGGTGGGTAATGTCCATCAAATTATTCTACTAATAAAATGACTCCATCATCAACTGTTATGAATCAATATGATCGGGAAATCACGATCATCCATTGACTGATGGACTAGTTTATATAGAGGCTTAACTAGGGACTCTGGTTTGTTTACATACCACACGTGTATTAACAATTCCGATTAATACAGTTATAGCATGGTATAAAACTAATTATAAACTTAATGAGATAATGCAATAAATCCTTATTATTTATTTGCCTCTAGGGCATATCTCCAACAGTCTCCCACTTGCACTAGATTACAAATAAACCAGCTGCATTTCTGTACCAATCATACAACCTTATCTCTTATAAGCGTTTATGATAATGCTTGCTTGTGGAAGAGGTTTCCCTCGGTCAGAACCTTTCATAACCGTGAATTCTTTTGCAAATCATTGATATTACCTTGTTTAATATCATCAAGTTATCTTTATAACAAATATACATATTTGGCAACTAAGTGAGACTTTTGTTTCCCTGCGCTTACTCTGATCCTATATCAGCTAATTGCATTAAAACACACTCAGTTTAGAGAATACATTTTCTCTACCAATCCTATGTAATTTCGCAGTATCTATATACCTTTATATATATTTATATACCTAAGTAGATCCTAACATTCTATTGTCAGACTTATGTCAATCCTATAACGACTTGATCCTTATTTCCCTCTGTCATCTAGGTTGATCCTTTTAACATAACATTTGTTAAACTCATCATCCTCTACAGACTTGAAATAACCATATATCCCAGTTTCTTTTAAACAATGAAGGATGTTCTTGGTTTCACCAACAGTGAACATAAATTCACCTTGGTACTTGTTCTTCTTGCAAGAACACTAGTCATATCATTTCGAGTATATAATATGGTTCTATATGCTGCCACCTTATCATGGCATATAGGTGCAACATATTTTACAACCATGATTATTTTCTCTAGATTTACAAGGACTATTTCCTTGTTACGTCTTATTCTGACCCTTCAGAATCTAATCTAGAAAAACACCTCGATTTCTATTTTAAACTTTCTAATCTATTCAAATAGACACTGATGTTTTAAATCATATATGACTTTATTGTAATTCCATAATTACTCCTAATTCATTTTCCTAGTACCATCTACTATATGTCATTTACATATAAGCACCTGACTTAGCTCCCACTCAAAATGTCAACTACATTTGAGATCGTGTAACTTATGATGCTCCCACTCAAAATGTCAATCACATCTCATATTGTGTAGCCCACAAGCTCCCACTTAATTATATGTCACTTGCATATTAATATTGTGAGCTGTCCTACTCCCACTTAAATTATACAAATATAATTTCTTCCAATATTTCGGTCAATACCGAAATCCATTGATCATTCATCAATTTGAAAATTCCAAATACGATGTATTATACTTGTCTAATACAAATCCAAAAGACTTAGGCATGTCTACATCCAATGTAGTCAAAACAATTTTGATTTTGTCCAAGACATTCTTCATGACAAAATTAGCTTTATGTCTTTCTCATAGTTTCATTCTTTTCACACAACTTGTCATGTGAAAAATCAAGTAACCCTTTTACTTAATAAGATTCAAGCAACATTTACTACCATAATCTTAAATGCAACCTTTTGGATTTATGACTCTTTAGTCATGATTCGAATTTGGCATCACCTTTTAATTTCTTTGTATTTCGTAGGTATCCCTTGTTCTAGTAACAAGATTATTAAAACATGAATATTAATCTGTGACCGGACAGAAAATATTCATCAATGCCTACTATTTATAAAAAGCTCCTTATTTGAAAACATTATGATCTTTTATCATCATTTTTCATCTCCATCTGTAGAGTTTTGTTACGGGACTTATTCCGAAAACATTATCTCTCACATAATGCGAACAAGGTCAATTACCTCATTCAAGCTTTTACTTTATTCCATATCCTTTCTTGAAAACTTGTTTTTCAATAAATCACCAAGTTAGCAATACTAGTTTTGCCCTTGTCGGTGTTTGCCATATGAAACATATATTCACTCCTATGAATATTTTACAAAGAACTATTTCGTATATAGTTTCGTATTATCATATAATCTATAAACCACGACACTAATATATATATTGTCGTTCATACGAATTTCAGGTGAAAAATAAGGGAGTTTACTAATTTTAACAAAACATTCTTCGTAACATCTAATCGTTTTAAGAGATACTTTTTAAGACCGTACTTTACTCAAAATAGAGTATGATTATAATATTCACATAAATCAACATGCTTGATGTATTATTTATAATTTGTGAACCGAAATTTCACAAGTCTTCTATGATAAAATAAATCTTTAAAATATTTGTTATTATAATCCAATTATAATAGCCCGATTTTATATCCTTCTTTTCTCCGAAAAATTCTTTTGATCTAATCAAACAATTTCAGACAAATGTATCTTTTAGCAAATACCTTTTATTTACTTAGACATACAATAAAAAGGCCACAATAATAATTTTCACTACTCCATTTAATTTAACAATCATCTTGCATGACTTCAAATTAAATTTCTTCTCATATTGACATATCAATATTTTCAATCATCATGTCGTATGCAAATACACAAGATCAAATATCCAAAATATTTGCAACGCTAATATGATCAAAAATTCGGTAGTGCATATAATTATTGACTTAGGATATTTATTTTAGCAATTATATCCACCGCGCTATCATTGAGATTAATACATGAATAACTTGTTTATAATCGAAATGTGATCATAAGAAACTTTATTCATAATAAAACAACTTGCTTGTTCCCTTACAAATAACTTGTCTCACCGAACGTAAGACACACTTATTACAATCACTCTCGAAATCGATTACAAAAACTCTTATTCAAAACTACTAATCAAAAACTGATAACTATGGGCGTGAAACTTCTCGGCCATCAACCAATTTGCTTGCCATCATTCCGCAACATCATGTTGTACTCTGCAACTATCCTGTTATATTCTGGTGCTGTTTCAATAAAACAGGACATAAGCATCAAATACTTTAATATTAACAAGAGCAAGAAATAACAATTATAACTTGTATATCAAATATACCTTGCGTGTCATCGATCTCTCCTTCAATGGGTTCCACCTTCACATCTTTGATTTCAACCAGGAAATCAGTGAAGAGGAGTGACTCACTCTTAATCACATACTCATCGACAAGCTCCTTATAGCTAGGAGGTAGAGAACGCAACACTGCCTGTATTGCAAAAGTATCCGCCATCCAGTAGCCGCACATGTTTGTGAGATTATCGTGAATGTCAAACATCCTACACAAATGTGTTTCCAAGCAGGTATGTTCTTCCATCTTGAGTGAAAGAAAATCATCCAGCTGCCTGAACTGCTCAATTTTCACTTGGTTTACAAACCGAGTTTTAAGAGCATTTATCATCACAAAAGGCTCCATGTGGCAAAACTCATTTTTCAATTCATGATCCATGCAGCAGAACATCGTATACTGAACACTCACGAAGATGTCACGACGTTGACGAAAATCTTCTTTCACCTCTGCACTTGCGGAGTTTCCTGGGTTATCTCCTAAGAATTCTTCTATCACGTAAGAAATGTCGTTTTGGTAGAGGACGCCTTTCAGGTTTCTGTACCACGTCATGAAGTTGGATCCATCGTCTCGGAGATTTCCTTTTCTAATAAAATGATTGAACTCAAGACTTTCTTCCTTAGGGTAAGCATGATCTACAGAGATAATTTGCAAAGAACGGATAAGGCTAAGTTTAAAATAATTTGAGTTCATTTTAATAATCACATTATCAAACACACTACACTAAGAAAATCATCCCTAAAAATATCTTAGTGATTACATGATCCTAATCCACTACACTGCCCCCATCAACAAGGCCGACAGCATAATTGCAAAGGTAGGTAACGCAGTACCAATCGCAACAATCATGCGACTCATGCTCGATCTTTCGATCTCCCGTGTTTCGAGGCTATGTCTGTACATACTAGGCTCGCCAATCTGACCTTAGTGTATTCGCGTGTGCAATGTTGCTTACACCCACTGTATGTGAACGAAGAGACGAGTGTAACCGCAATGCGGCGTACCCCGTAACGTAGAACTTTATTGGTGGTGCACACTAAGGGAGAACACAATTTTGGTATTTAAATAGGGATCATCCTATTATTGCTACTATTGTATATCTTAATATAAGCAATCAAATAGGATGCACACACAACAAACAATATCAAAATAATGTAATGAAGTGCGATATGACATGGCCTCGCGCCTTGGTCTTCATGGCGCGCCCCGGCGGTGCTCCGAGTCTACGGCGCCACCTTTTGCCTCCGATAACATAAAACTTACCGTAACCATGTCATATTAAAATGCCCCACTGCAAAACAAAGTTAGACGATCTCTACTTTAACTTTTGCATGTTTTGCGTGGCTGCTAGGGCTTTCATGGAGAACCGTTTCTTACCTACGAACATACAACCACAACAACGATTAAATAATTGTGTCTATTACACCCTTTTCAGGGTCCTCCATTGAAAATGCTAAGCCATCTAAACAGAGAGAAACAGACACCCGCTAGCCGCATATATGGTACAAGCCATATGTCAGTTGCGGAACCAGTCTCGCGTAAGCGTACGCGTAAGGTCGGTCCGGGCCGCTTCATCAACTCGATACCGACAACATTAGCAAGTGCACGCGAGAGGGTAACAATTATAGAATCGATGCCCACATTCAACATGTGTTCTAACCGTACCAGAAATACTACGCATAGATCGGCTCTGATACCACTGATGGGGTTCGTAGCAGAAAACAATAATTTTTCTAACTATCGCAACACCGAAAACTAGGCAGGATCTATCTATCTAGTAATGTTGTAACGGAGAAGTTATCGGACACGTACCCTTGTAGACCGATAAGCGGGAAATACGCTCCCGCACAAGCGTTGCCGATGAAGACGTACGTAGCCGACCTCAAGGTCGCGAAGAACTTGGCGCGACGAAGAAGGAGGCGGTGCGACGACGATGCTCCGGTGCCGAGCCTGCATGTTCGGCACCTCCGAGTACTTGCACACGTACGGACCTTGACGATGACCTCTGGGCTCCCCGATCCAGCCAAGATAGCGGAAGCGAGAACTTTGGGTGGAATCCCGCAGCACAACGGCGCGCTGCGGTATATAGGTCTCCCGTATACACAATCCAGACGTGGGACCGTATACACTGAGAGACGGAGAGGGTGGAAGTGGACAAGGTTGCTTTAACTCGTTCCGTGATATTATATCTCCAATGACCTAGTCATACGCTGCGCAGCTTTACAGATATAATCTCACCGAGTGGGCCCAGAGTATCTTTCCATCACACGGATGAACAAATCTCGCTCTTGATCACTCGCCCCGACTACTTCCTTCCAATACCCGAAAGTGTCACCTTTATTGTCACACTATATAAGACATGACGTTTGATGCGATCAAAGTATCTTCCAGAAGCAGCGACTTGATATAATCTCACGGTCTAAGGAACAAGCTATCACGTTACTTTCCTATTGCAATATTGAACTTAGTGATACGATCCTTCTGCAATACTTTGGTGGGCAATGTCCATCAAATTATTCTACTAATAAAATGACTCCATCATCAACTGTTATGAATCAATATGATCGGGAAATCACGATCATCCATTGACGGATGGACTAGTTTATATAGAGGCTTAACTAGGGACTCTGGTTTGTTTACATACCACACGTGTATTAACAATTCCGATTAATACAGTTATAGCATGGTATAAAACTGATTATAAACTTAATGAGATAATGCAATAAATCCTTATTATTTATTTGACTCTAGGGCATATCTCCAACACAGCCACCCCGCCTCCTCTCCTCTCTCCCACGCTGCAGCCCCGCTGACGGCGCATCTGGCGCAGCTGCGCCTGTCTTCCCGCCTCTCCTCCTCGGTCCTCCGGCGTGGTCTGGGTCACGGCAGCGACGCGATGGTGGTCGCCGGTGCTCCCTCCTGGGTGGTGGGGGCTGGTGGCTTCCTTCCTCGTGTGGATCTGGGAGGGGCCAGATCTGACGGGCGGGTCGTCGCGGCGCGCTCCTGCTCGGGTGCGGGGGTGCGCTTGCTGTCCGAAGCTGTCCCCTGCCTGGCCGTTGACCTCCGCACGGTGCGGTTCTTCATTCCAGGCTGGAGTTGGGTCTCAGGTGAGCTGCCATGATGTCACGGTCCTCGTGGGCAAAGGTTGCGGTTTGAGGTTCACGGAGGCGCTGCCTTGCGTGGTAGCCGGATTGGCTGGCTTCGCGCGGGTGGGCCGTTACCTCCTGGTGGCGGGCGAGGTTGGTCCCTCTCGGACGCCGAAACGGCGGCTCTGGATGGCGGAGACACGAGTGGCTCTTCGGCAAGCCCCGTGGCGATGGTGTTGGCCTTGTTCTTTGGCCGTGTGGGCGGCATGAACGTCGGTGTGTGGAGTCCCTGGCGAGGTTCGGCATGGGTGTCGTTTCTCGCCCAGATTTAGATCTGGAGGCTCTGGTGCAGACATGTTGTCCCCTACCCTTCGTGGTGGGGGTTGGAGTTGGTGGCCCTCGCCGATGGATAGGTGGGAGTTGGATCGAGCGAAAGCTCAAGCCGTCGGTTGATGCCGGTGTCGGCGACGCCCGTGGGCGCCGTTTTACCCTCTTGGGGGCGATACCGTGGCTCCACTTCACCATCCTCGTTTATGCTCAAGGTGAAAACCCTGGTCTTCTGACCGAGCGCTGGCGGCGCTACTGTGTCGTGACCTCCTTGGAGGCACCGTCTCGGAGCAGGGTTCCCCTTTCTTCGACATGGCTGTTTGAGTGCAATGGTGGTGCCTCTTTGCAGCCGGCGACCTGAAGTGATGGTTCTTGTGCTCTCCGATCCTGCCTCGCTTGGTGGCTGGCCGTCTTACGCAAGGATGTGGTTGGTGCTTGTACTCTGCTTCATGCTCGCGGCTGCTTCTGGAGGCTCTGGACTTTCGTCTCCTGTTTCCCTCTTCGTTGTCAAGCTCGGCGTGTTCTCGTGGTTCCTTCGTTGGTGGTCCGCTCCTGCCCCTGTGGCTGGCCGTTTACGCATGGGTGCGGTGCTCGGCGTAGTGTAGCCCTTTTTCTGCTTAACCTTATGCTGCTTTGTAAGAGGTTCTCCTCAACACCTTGTAACTTGTGGCCGACTGGCTTTATTAATTTAAAGCTGGGTTTTATAGCCTTTTATCTAAAAAAACACTCTAAATTTGAAAATCACAACTTGCAAAAGTTAATCGACTAATCCTAACGAAAATTTGTAGTTCCAATTAACATGCCAATGCTTAGAAGTGTGAGCTTGCTAGGATTTCTTGCAACGCCAAAAAATTCTTAAAAAGAAGCAATAAGCAATTGGAAAAATAAGTCACGGAACACAAGGCACGACGTAGATACATACTATATACATATACAACATCTGCATTAAAATCTGCTGTACACGATGCAGTACAAACCACACACATAGGTGAAGGGAAACACATCACTGCATGCTCCAAACTAGAAGAAATACATCGTCACTGCGCACTAATTGGAAACTACTGTAAGAAACAAACGAAGACAGTGTGGCACCGGTGGCGGAGCTGCATGTTGTATATGTGGTCAAGCGACATCACAAAATTTTGATGTACACTATAATATCAGCTAGAAGTACACCCAGTTTGACCCTACGAGTACTCGGTAATGACCACACTAGTATCATATGGCCTTTATTTTGAGCTTTCGACATCACTTGCTGCTGATGCCAGCTCCGCCACGTAGAACTATTACACAATCGACCTTAACATGCATGCATATATGCAAATGCAAGGCGCTTACAGCCATATGCACGCGTCTGATTAGTTCCTGTCGTTGAAGCCGAGCCTGCGGTCGACGAAATGGCCGACGGCCTCGAACGCCGGACGGAAGAACCCTCCGCCCCCGCCACCACCACGCCTCCTCTGGTCGTCGCCATCGAAGTTCGGTGGTGGGTAAACGTGGACCTCCCTGGTGTGTATGTACATCGGCGTCCGCCCGGTGGGGTCCTGGGCACCCCAGCTGGCCGGAGCGTTGTACCCCTCGGCGACGTTGCCGTAGGAAGAGTTGTTGCATCCGCCACCGCCATGGAGCGTGACTCCACTGTTGCCGTTGCCGTAAGGGGCACCGCCGCCGCCGTAGTCGTTGCCGTACCCGCCGCCGTAGCCGCCTCCATTATAGCCGCCGTCGCGGTTGGTGTCGGCAGCGTAGCTTGGGTAGTCGTCGGAGGCGTCCTTCCTTCCGCGCGTTTTCCTCGGAGGCGACGGCGAGCGGTTCATGACGCCGCCGGGCGTCACGTCGTCGGAGCTGCCGCCGCTGTGCAGTTGCGACTTTTGCTTCCACCACGACATCTTCTTAGTTATTCCTGGCTGCTTAATTATGCCAAAGTTTCAATTAGACACAAGAATCAAATACTCATGGAGAAGACAGAAAAACCCATCCATCGATCCATTGACCAACAAAAATACTTGATGAAGCTAGCCAACTGCTCATGGAAATTTAGATGCATGCATGCGTGTAGATATTTAGCACAGTAAAAGGTCACAAAAAGTGAAACTAAGAGGTTACAAAACGAGGCTTTGTGTTGGAGCGTACCAGAGAGTCAGATAAGAGATTATGCTAAGCTGGCCCCGTGTGTGTGGCCTTTGAGCCTGCCGGCAGGGTTCATATAGGAGTAGAAGCGAAGTCAGTGGTCGTCGCTGTTCAATAGAAAATGAACTGGATTATTTTCTCAGATAACCTTGAGACATACAGTACTATAGTAGATTGATTTTTCTACAGGCGGCTGGCGTGTCTGCGTGCCATACAAAGCACAGCTTAAACGGGACTAATGTCTAATGACGTCCTGATGGATACGTATGCAGCTAATTAAACAGCATGCAGCACTAGCCATGTGGAAGGCCGGAGGAGACTTTGTTGCACATATGCAGGGACCCATGTACGAAATTTCCGATGCATGTTAAGTACTCTTGAGTGTTCTTTTATCGCCAGTAGTTGTTAAAATACTACAAAATATTACATCACCACATGTACGTACATACCATTTCACAAATTTTGAATCATATCCGGACTAACTAACTCGAGAAACAAAAGGACAAAATCCAGTGATCTCGTTAATTTGACTATGGCTCGTTAGCATCATCAACAATAGCTTCGTCTTTCTTGGTTTATCGTGGCATTTATCAAACTGGTATTTTGATTTTCGCAAGACACAATACGTACATGCATGGTGTCTCGATGTCATGATTTTCTAAGAAATTTATGCGGCTCTTACGATGGTTAGTTTTTTCTAGCTTGGCATTATCCAAGCTTGGGAGTAATGAATACGTTCTCATTGTGTGCCAACATGATGATGGTGGTGTGTGTTAACTAGTATTTGCGACTTGCATTTCGTCTACATACTCTGTCGTGCATGCTTTATACATAGCCATGATTTGAGAACGGTTGGCGTTCAAGGCAATTAGGCACGCACAGGAACCACCTG
The DNA here is from genome assembly GCA_947311845.1 of Poa pratensis. Taxonomy (NCBI): domain Eukaryota; kingdom Viridiplantae; phylum Streptophyta; class Magnoliopsida; order Poales; family Poaceae; genus Poa; species Poa pratensis. The sequence goes on from CAMZMU010000058.1 coordinate 41,398,288, forward strand.
CATGAAAACCACACCAAACACAACATCATCGCCGTGATTGGTGCAGCCGGCGGGCAAAACCTCGCCATTCCGTCTAACGAAACACACAAATGGCCCGATTCATCTCACACGTACAGTATTCGGTAGATGTGAGTGTCATAGCTTGATTTATTATCATCTGTACGTCTACGCAAGCAAAGACGTGTGTAGAGGCATGGACTAATTGACCAACCAATCCTTGCACACTACATGCGCTTCAGTACCGCGAGATCCCGACCAGAGAGAAGATCGATCTGGCAAGCTTTCTTTCCCTGAAAGAACTTAAATGGAGCCATCATCCGACTCAGCATGGCTGAGAAGATCTGCATACTATCCATGGTTTATGATACTATCTCGTCATATATCTATAGCTACGATTTCAGTACAGCTGATGTTAACAAGGTAATTAAGCACGTACGAATGGAACCAAGCACTACGTAGTGGTGCTTGTAATAACAGCTTACCTAGCAACTAGCATCCGCCTAGACGCAAGCAATCAGTGGCGGAGCTAGAGCAAACTTAATCCGGGTGCACTACGATGCAATATGTGCTGATTTGTCTCAACAGGGTGCACTGATCGTTAATTATAGGAGTGTACACCCTAATTTTTTAGCTAATTACAAGGTAAAAAATAAAGCTACCGGGTGCCTGTGCACCCGGTTGGTACAAGGTAGCTCCGCCAGTGCAAGCAATGACGACGACTATCGAACCAATCCGTATTCACTACGTACATGCGCTCTAGTGCCGCGAGATACCGACCAGAAGGAAGATCATCATACCAGGAAGGCTTTGCCAGGACTTTGGGGTGAGAAAACTTAAGGGAGCCATCATCCGACTCAGCCTGCCTCATCACCGGATAGATCACACCTCCAACATGTACACATAGTTGAAATTATGGCGACATTTCCAGCTTAATTTATCTGAAGCCAGTCAGTATGTAGTACAGTATAGTACTAGTTAGCATGGTCCTTACTCCTTTATTTCGTGCAGGCGTAGCCAAAGGGGACAAGTTGTAGATTAATCTGAGTTGACTGCAAGTCAAGTAGCAATTGTTTTCACGGAGTAGATGGCAAGATAGGCCAGAACCTGACCGGATCTTGCCGGGTTGGTAACATCGGGTCGATCGATCGATAAGTAGTGGATCGACGATAACGATGAGTTGGAGGGATATCAACATTCGACAACGACCAGTGAAGAAGAGCGATTGCACGGTTACAGTACTTAATCGGATGCACAATTAATCCTCCCATAATTACAGCAAGTTGGACTGGGAGGGCGCCAATTTTCCAACGTGCTAACGTCGTCAAAAGGTAAAGAAAAAGCCCGGAAAAGGGCTCACACTCAGTCTCTCACACGGTTATTCTTTGGCGTATTGCACACACACTTGCAGTTACACGACATTTGATCAACACTTTTCCTTTGTTGAGCATTGTCAAGGAAATGTTACTATCAGCCATTTGATATCTACCTTGTCATCCGTGCGAATTAATTTTTTGCCTTGCGGATCATGTTCTTCCTACGGAACAAAAGGCCAAAGCTGGTGGCAGAATCTTCAGATTTGAATCAAAACAGTCTACACATACACCTACACTGTAACTGAAAAGATTTCTCTGGGTTTTGATAAGGGTAACGGAAGGGCAGTACTTCGACATGAATACAACAGAAGGAAAAATCTCGGCACCAAAAGGCTAAAACGACATGCTTGCTCCATGAAAACTTACATTTTTATTCCATTCAGTTCCAAAAGGAATATGATGACAAAGTATTTTCTAGTTCCCAGTGTCCAGCTACTCTATATCCAATATGGGAAAATATGAAACATTGACGCAACAGGCCCTTTCCCGGCTGAACAAAAGAGCACAGGCTCACGCTTCTGGACCCCCGGACTCGTCATGTACAAATTACACGTCATGTACCAAACACATGTACACTAGTCTCAACAAGAAAATTGCCATGCGAAAAACGCAATAGGAAAATTACCCCACAAACATCCAACCCTCAACGGCGCAAGCACCTCCCAATTGGGAGGGCAAAGGTCGTGCCTTGTGACTCAACCAAGTATACCTCTCGTTCCTGTGCTGATCAAACAGCTTGATCATCACCGATTCACCCATCAGAGTATCCCTAGGCTTGGACGGCTTTGACACAACTTGTGCACACTGAACATCCCCTGTATATTCTAGCCTAGCAAGTCCTTGAAGAGATTAGGATTGTTTCCTGTTGGTGTCACACCGACTTGTCGTGCCGTGGCGTCCTTCTGCAGGGCATCTTGAAGACTATGGCCCTTCTTTGCAGCGACCGCAGTTGCCCCTTTTTGGGCGCCTTTCAAACTGGCGTCACCTACTGCTGCTTCTGTGGATCCACTGGCGGTCCCAGTGTCATCCGAGAAGATAGACATAAGGTCTGGTGTGCCGGAAGCGCTGGGAGCCGAGGTTCCAGAAGGCACCGGAGAGGCTGATGCTGGTCCAAGAAGCCCATCTAACTGCGAGAATGGGTCAGCTGATGGAGCACTTGATGGAGTTGGCTCACCCAGATCCATCAGATCTGGTGGTGGGACAGCGGGGATCATTTGCTCCTTAGCAGGCTGAGGTGCTGCATTAGCAGCAGTTTTCTCAGTGGAGGAACTCTCTTTTGCCGCCCTCCGACCAGCATGTGCCTTCCGGTCAGCTTTTGCAACCGAACCAAAAAGTGAAGCAGCCAACCGTTGCTTTTCTGCTGAAACTTCTGTTACCTGCTGTTTCTTAGAACCATACGAGGCTTCCCGTGCCTGTGAACTTATCGAACCTGCCCCATCAGAGTTAGAGGCCCCATTGGCTGCTTGTTGGCTAGAGGTCGAGCTTGAAGGTGTAGAAGAGGAGGTATAGGATTCCCTTCCCCATTTCTTCTGAACCCCATCAAGACGAAGTTTGGTACCAAATTCACCAGATGGCGCATTGCCCGATGGCTGGGATCTTGCTATTTGATGGTCTTCCTTATAGTGATAACTTGGTTCTGGAACTGGAACAAGGTCAGTAGTGGGTAGTGAAACGCTGGCTTGTGCGGTGGTGGTAGGTAATGAAGGTTTAGGTAGCTCATAGGCTTCAAATCTAAGAGCATGGGCAGATGTGTCATGTTGGTCCTGTGTTCTGTAGTTACCAACACTTACAGCACCTGAGCGTTCACTTTCAGGAATGTAAGGTGCCGCACCCTTTTCCAAGGCTTGCTGCACATAACTGTTTAGAAATGAGAGGTTTTTATCGACCTGCAACATGAATTAATATTCTATTAGATAATTTTAGAACATTGTGCAGAGAAACTAAATTATAATAAATGCATCTACTTTGGATGCCATCACTTGGCATATCATCCTTTTACACTGAGTCTACAAGTAAAGAAAATCACAAAATGTCAATATCCTGGTTCATGCCTAGGTAAAATAAAATAAAGATCACACTGGGTTCATTTATATTTGGTTGCATCTATATTAATTCTTAGAAATGCTATATGCTTGCTTTAAGATCTTGACTTGAACCATGTAGATATTTCTTTGTGTGGCAAGATGTGAAATTACTTAATTAACTTGCAAAAGAATCTGTTATTCCATTCCAAAATATCAAAGGAATGTGAAAACCATTGGATGACGTGATTTATCTAACTTAAGATTGATTAGTCAACGGAATAGATACCACTTCTTCTATTTAATTTTTTAAGCTTGCTTGCATAGGAAACATGAAATATATGGCACAACATATCCCAGATTATGATGCTGATTATCTTCGGATTGCCATAGAAAACCTCGACCCAAATTTTAGATCCCCCAAAACCATTGTATGAGGACAGACAAACCTAATCAAGGTTGCATTTTGTACTATTAAATGTAAATCGTAAGTAAGCAAAGTGAAAAATCAAAGTGCCAGACTCAGTAAAGAAAGACATAACAGTACCTCAATATCTTCACAGCTTGCATCTAAGGGCATAACAGTTCCAACAGCCTGTTTGTCCAAGCCTAGTAAAGCCTGTACCTCGTATGCACGCTGCTGCAAGTCTGTGGAATGTGAAGCTGATAATTCATCTACCAATGACTGAAACTGCAAACAACAAGAGGAACAGATTTACAAATATTAGAAATACAAATAAGAGAAAGGTAACAAACCTACAGATAAAGAGTTTCTAACTGAATGAAGCACTTTTGTCTAAAGCGAAATTGACGGTTTCTTTTCTGCACCCTCACCACCAGGTGGACAATATTACTGATGCATCTCCTGGCGTATGAAATGCTTTGCTTTACATAATTCAGCCTTGAATCATGTACCGTACCGGACTAAGCAGTGGGTTTTGCTTCTTTACAAGCATACCATCATCAAAATGAATTTAGGGAAAAGGTTGCCGTACAGCTACACAATACAGAGTGATCGTATGAAAGGCTGCCATACAGTTGAGCAATAGACATGATAAGATAGATGACAAATGGACCATCGTTAATTTTCTTTAGTTGATTGTACTTTGCCAAATCTCTGTTATCATATATGCTCAAGTTAATAAACTAAAAGAACAGCTGCCTGCCTGCAGAGGCAAATGCACCAAACATGAAACTTGGATAATGATACATATGTCGTATATAACATAACTCTAGGCAACAGTTTAATTATTCTAACATATCCAGTACTTTTATACTTCGTGAAAAACTGAAAACAATACTTAATTCTTGCACATGCAAAGCTCATGTGAGAATCATAATTTGGCTTGAAAATATATGGCACGTAACGTTGAAAATAAGGAACCTCATAAAAGGTGCATAATTTCATTTACCTCAGGCAACATAGCAGTCTTCCTTCCAACAGCAATTTCAAATGCAAATATCTTCAAAATTGCCGAGACTGCGTAACCCTTGAAAAGAGGAAAAAAACATGCGTCAAATAATACAAAAGGGATACACATATCAGCAACACAACATAGAACTGGAAAGTGTAAAATATTGAAAATAATGCATGCCATAAATATGGTCCAGACTAGAGGAATTTGAATACGAGGATAAAGCAGCTTCAATGAAGTCATGAAATAACAGTTGACGGTCTTGCCCATAAACTGCCTTGAGAGAGAAATCGGGAGGTTTACACTAAAATATGTTTGCATTAAAAAGAAAATAATAGACGTATTTGTGAAACTCAAAAGGTAATAAAGATTTGACTTGGTAATTGGCAGAAGTTAATACTCCCTCCGTTCCATATTAGTTGTTGGTGAAATGGATGTATCTAGCGTACTTCAGTGCTAGATACATGTGTTTCAGCGAGAACAAATATGGAGGAGAGGGAGTAATTAGAATATTGAACAGCTATACCATATATACATTGATAATCCAACAGGTATGTACAACATGTACTGGCAGAACTGCTCCTAAATGGTACATTGACACCATAACTAAAAATAATAGGTACTATTTCAGCTTGAGCAAAGTAACTGAAGTGTGTATGACAGAGTATTGCCTCAGCTAGAATATATCTTCTCATATTGCATGTAGAGCATGCAAGAAATTAAAAGGCCCAGGCAGTCGATCAATTATACACAAGCTAGACTAAAGGAACATACCCTACAGTGTCATCCGTTGGGTGAGCCTCTGCCACATCACACAATTTCCCGATAATATAAGAAGCAGGATGCTTCCCATCTGATGTCCCGTATTCACCCAAAACCAGCATATGATCTGGAAGTACAATGAAACAGTATAAATTACCCCCCAAAACTCACCTTGGGGCAGAAAGGAAATACAAAACACATAACTACCTGCAAAAATGAGGAGGGAAGCTTTGGCTCCCCCAGAATCCGGAGGTAGGAATCGACCTGTTTAAGAAACAGGAGAGAATAGTGAGAAAATCTTAAACACATAATCATGCATCCAGCTGAGGACGCTGCTAGTCTTGTTAACAGACTCCACCCTATCAAACTGAAAAATATAACAGAAACTGAAGCATGAATAATCTTAAAATTATCCTCGGGCTTCCACTATCAAGTTAGAAAAGCAAGAGGTACGGCCAGTTTATAAATAGCAGTAATCATTCTTTTGCCTTATTCCATGATATTGCTCCATTGCAGACTAATGACAATTCCACATGCACAGTAATCATGTTTAGCATTAACAAGCGCAGCAGCAAGGATTAAAGGAAGTTGAGAGTACATACAGCTGATGATCTCAATTGACTATCAGCACCTTCATCCTCCTCTCCAAAACCTTCAGCAATAAGCCGCATCAAATTGTGTGCCACTCTAATGTTGACAAGGTCTCCGGCATGCTCAAAGACTTTGTTCATGGTCTGGAAAAGAACTGAAAGTGTCAAAGGATCTTCTGCTACTACCATGTAGCCAACCGATGAGTATTACATCAAGTGTTTGACGAAAATACATAAATACTAAGGGATTACTTGGATGAACCACTGATTGCTGGGTGCAAATTGTTCTGCTAGCTCAACACAACGTGATGCAATTTCAGCCTTATAATGGTGATCAGTTATGCTGATCATGTACTCGATCATTCGATCAACAATCACTTCAACATTGGTTGATTTTGTCATCTTATAAAGAAGCTCAAAGGTCTTGCGCTTCAAAGTGTCATCAGGGTCCTATTCATAAGAATGGTTAGTGGGTGAGAAATCAAAGGTACTAGTGAGAGTATACAACAACAAATGTGCTGCTACAACTACATGCATCTACCAATGTCACAAATAACAACCATGAAAATGGATATGACAGTGGGAAACAAAAACTAGGTAGAGTGGTAGATCATATTGAATCAAGCAAATCCATATATCCTTTACAATTACTTCTTCAGGTAAAATGATTTGATACAAGGAAACATGAAATTTAGTGTGAACAGCATATCACCTTTTCTGACAAAATTAAGTTCTGCAGCCGGTACATGATTTTGATAAAGGTCTTAGATTCATTTTCTTGCAGCATGCAATAAGTATATATGATATGAATGGCAGCATAATAATAGATGATTGTCTATTCTTTGACATGGATTCTGAAGACGTTAACTTGTCACGTCCCTCACCTCTAAGCAATCGATAACAGCTAATTGGTGCTCTTCTGCAATATCTGGATTTATTTTAATTAGTCGTCCAAGTGCGTCAATGCCCATGTACTTAAGATTATGGCTATCACTCTGCAAAAAGCAAAGGGGCAATCAAGCATTAGTTTCTAGTGAAGTAGCAAAGACAACATCATAAAAGTCATTTATTTTGCTCTAAAAAATGTCAAAACCTTCAGAAACTTTGATGTTGTCTCAGCTGCAGCCTCCAGCATCTTAGAGTTTGGGAAAATGCACGAGATACAGCATATGCACTCATACAATATTGCATTGCCAATGTTGCTCGCACTATCACCCTTCCTGAATATGTCACCCAAGGCAGTGTACATATGACCACTCGCTTGCTTGTCGCCGCTACCCAGCACAGCGAGTATTTTCAATAATTTTATCTGCAAAAGTAGCAACAGAAAAAAACTGCAGTAAGATGGTGCCAATTAAAGAACTCCAAAACAAACACGCCTAACATAGCATCCTTGAACCAACTAATTTATAAGTATAACTCACGAACCTGAATAAATGGTGCGGGCATTTGGTGGTAATCATAGGAAGTTGGAAGCCTCCTCTCCGCAACTTGTTTGAGGATGTTGACAAAACTAACAACTAAATCCTTGTATGCATTTGGATCTTCCAAAATCAGGTCATAGAGTGGGCAGAGAGTTGCACCCATCACACCTGGATCATTATCACAGAGTCTCTGCAGAATAAAAAGCACCACCACTCAGAACCCCACTCAGAAACAATAAAAATCGCTCAAAGTTGGGTAAACCCGAGGATTCCTAAAACTCCCAACAAAGAAACAACGTAGCTTATCAGAGCTCCCTCTTCTATGTCAAAGTCTGAGATGAAAAAGCTGCTCTATTTGACATTAAGTATAACGGGTAGCATATGTTGAACAGAGAAAAAGGTGCATCTGCAGTATTAATTAACCTACATCGTTGCACCAAAATTGCAGCATAAGATAGGCAAAGACATGCAGTGAACACCTGAGGTGCCCAAATTAACATCTAACACCATCCAGTTCAAGCCAAATAAATGCAGTAGAGACAGTAGCCAATTGCTGCAACTCAAATAACAAATATAAACTGAGCACATACAAAAAAGCAAGCTTTATAGACAATAGCTAGTTGCTAGAACTCAAAACACACATTGACGGACAGATATACATAGAACGCATACATAATATTGAGCTTTCGCACGATTAATAGTAGTGCATGCGCTTTTGAGTGGGATAACTTAACAGTAGATCATACGTTTTCTAGTGAGATGAATTAACAGTGGAGCATGCGTCTTTGAGTGAGATAAATTTGCAGGTTAAGAAGCTAAGGCATGAAAGGACTAGCTATTCTACTTCTATCCTAGTTGGGGAAATGTCAAATTAGAGCAAAGAGACGAAGGAGAGGCAAAAATGTTTTTGGACCTTGCGGAAGTTGGAGACTAGGTGGGAGACGGAGGAGGGGGATCGCTGGTAGAATCGGTGGAGTGTCATGACGGCCTTCTTCCGCACGGCCTCCTTGGGGTGAGCGAGAAGATCGACGACCTGGGGTAGCACGGCGGGAATGGCCTCCTCGCCGATGAGCCTGCTGGCAGCGGTGAGCGCGGCGCAGACGACGAGGTAGTTGTCGGACCTGAGGTCCTTCTGGATGGTGTTGACGACGAGGATGACGAGGTCGTGGCGCTCGTCGATGAATAGCGCGACGGCGAGGTACCCGGTGCGCTTGAGCGGGAGGGACTCGTCGTGGGTCATCTTGACGGCGTGGATGTGGCCGAACGAGGCGTCGTGGCCGAGCATCTCGGCGTAGACGAGGCGGAGGAGGAGCTCCTTCATCTTGCGGCGCGGCACGTCGGGGTCGGCGAGGCGGCGCTTGAGGTGCTCGAGCTCGCGGGTGATGATGCGGTCCTCCTCCGCTTTGGAGCGCGCCTCGCCGATGGACTTGACCAGGTCCAGGAACTCCTTCGACTGCCCCCACCCGCCCTGCGACCCCATCGCCAGCTCCCGCCCGATCGTCCGGAGCTGCTCCATTGCGTTCGGCTGTAGACTGGTCGGTCGCCGCCGGCGACGGTGACGGCGGTGGCGGAAGCGTCCGGTGAGGGGGCGGGGAAGTGAGGAGGTGGAGATCTGGATCGGGCGAGTGGGAAGGTGGGTTTCGTCGGGGTAGAAGGGGGAGATCGGGGATCGGCCTTTTTTTCTGTTGCTTCTTTTTCTGGTTTTACTTGGATTCTTTTGCTTTTCCAAGAAAAGAAGCCTTGTTCTATTGTGCATCGGTTTTGCATTTGTTTTTTGTTCTTTGGATGGAGAGCTTTGTTTTCTAGTTATGATTTCCTAAACTTTTCTCAGCGTCATAAATTTGTGGATTTTGCACTTTAGTGTGCAAAAGGAGCATAAGTTGAAATGAGAAAACCCATGTTGCAATTTCTCTAGAGACATGGCCTCTCATGTGTTAACATCATCATATGTTCTCGTATGTCGTACAAGTAATGAAATCTTGTCGAAACTAGACATGGTATGTCGGAGCCAAGTGGCATCCCAAGCGGGTCAACAGATCGATAAGGACATGTACTACAAAAGAGGGGGGGGGGGGGGGGGGGGGGGAGGTCAACAGAGATGGCTGTTGTGCGAGCGAAGGAGAGAGAGAGAGAGTGCACGTGGGAAGATGAAATCGCTCCTAAGCATACATCATGGCCGTTGCGGATCAATCAGGTCATATTCCAAGTTGGAATAAACGAATGCATGTATCGACAAAATGAAACTATTTTGTACATGATCTATATATGGCTTAACTGGTAAACTCTAAAGAACTTACAAACTCTATGACTTTAAATTTAATAGGCTCATCACTCGAAAAAACTTACAAATATCAAATGCATAGAATTAGTCATACTCCTTAAGTTTATTAGGCTCATCTCATAAATCCGGAATTTATTGCCTGTATGGGAAACTTCAAAGAACTTATAGAGATCAAATGCGAGAATTAGTCAAACTCGCTAATTTTAGCTTTATTAGACTCATCTCTGAAATTCAAAATATTGTTTGTAAGGCGGATCTTTTCTCCCACATTAAAATCACATCTAGTAATAATTTGAAGCATGTCATATTAGATACTCTGTCAATACATTGTCCGTTAAGATTTGTATTGAAGAGGCATTGTATTTAACAATTTGGAGCTAATGCTTGCATATGATTGGAGAAGTAATTTTTTTCGCAGATGATAACGTGCAAGAGTTGTATACTTGTATGTTACGTTAAGAAATAACATTGTTCTATTTCTTTGTTAGCTACAATGTCACGTCAGTAATTTACTTACGATAACATGCTCAAAAAAGAATTGGGAGTGGGCTTAGGGTGCAAAAGAGGAAAAAGAGAAGATTGGCCAGCTAGTCAGCATGTAGTTTGAGAAAAAAAATGAGAGTAATTGATGTCTTAGTTAATCAGACCTCTCCAAATGCTATACCGTGACATGGTCTCTTGAAATCCAATTAGATTTTTGTCTAAGTGACACATATTTAATGAGAGAGGATGTAAACCATCTCTTCACACAGTCAAATACATACACCATTAAAAAATCATCCAATTAGACTCAAATGTCTCAATAAAAATGGGGTCTATGTATAATAAATAACAAACATTTGTAAGATGGTACGGGCACAATAAAAGTGGGGGTCCATTGCAATAAATATCAAACATTTGTAAAATGGTTTGGTACACTAGTGTACTACCCTATACAAAGTTAAAACTAGAAGGATACTATGCGCGTTGCAGCGGACATTTCTTCAAAAACTCTATTGTGTAAAAAAAATGTATTAGATGCTTGAACATTGAAGTTTTTTACATCAACATACGAAATTCATTGTTGAAAATTGATAGGCTAAATTCAATCGACGTGAAATGGCTGAGTATTTGACCAATTAAATTTGTTGCATGCAAATTAGTTCAAGCAATAGATAAGATAAAATTCACGGGCTGAAAAAATTGATGACGTAGATAGGTTGCAAGAGGATATGTCATGCATGTTGCCGCATAAAACTTTTGAAAAATTCTTAAGCGGTTACATATAGGAACACGTAATCACAAATAGCAGCTAGATGTTTTTCGTCATTGAAAACAATTGGCAGAAAATTTGCTTGGTCGGTTCAAATAATTAAGAACAAATTTTTTTGTGGTGTTCGAGTTGCTCATGATTTAATTGTGTTTGAGTTGAAACAATTAAAAAAAGTGGTGAACAATTGAATTGCTAAAATAGTAGATAATATGGATAGCTTGCATGTGAATATAGACAAATGATAATGTGAACAATTGGGTGGCTAAAATGATGGATGCCAATTGGAATGAGGTGGAATATTTGATGGTTGGAAAGATGGATGAAGTGAACAATTGGATGGTTGGAAGGGTGGATTGTTTGTGAACTTGCATGCTGAGCTAGACTATCATAAATTGCATCTTAGTTGGATTTTGCTTTATCAAATTTATGAGAAAGGCGTTTTGGCTCCCGGGTGCACATGCACCCTTTATTTGAAATGCATTTTAAACATATTTTGAAATGTCAAAAAAATTGTAAAAAAATGTTCGCGTATAGATTGCAACATCCTGTGTGTTCACAAAGTCGTTTCACGAAAAACTGACATTTTATATGCCTTATGTAAAAACGATAAATATTGGTGCTAAAATAAGCCTTTTCACGAGATATTTTTTTGTCTTTTTTGCACAGCCCACAAAAAATGTCGAATTTCCACGAATTGACTTTATAAACATATAGAATATGAATATGCATCTGTGGAATTTCATTTCAGAATTTTTGAACATTTTCAAATTTGTTTTTAAATAGGGTGCATATGCACACGGGAGCCAAAGTGGATTTCACTCTATGAAAAATATATAGATAGTATCGTGTCTACTAGGGAAAACGCTAAAAGCTGATGCATCACAAAACAGGCTAAGCGCCACTGCATTGGATTGGCCTTACACAGCATGGAAAAAACATACAATTGTCGCGAGAAGGTCACGCAAGCCAGAAAAGTTACTTGTGGAAAGTGCAGTGGTCAAGTTACTTGTGGAAAGTGAAGTGGTCAAGTGGCACTGGCAGCAGACAAATCTGGACACTACTATGTTATCCACGAACGAACATCCTAAATCCAACAGGATAGCTTCATTAAATAATTGCGTACAGACATGAATTAGCATTCACCAGTATCCTGTGCGAGCCTTGTTCACCTTGTCAGTCTAGAAAATCCTTTTTTTACATGCACATTGCGACTAAGACTGTTCACCTTACAAAGTACCAACCCTTTCCGGTACAAACTCAAGAACTTCAAACATGTACCATGGCAACACTTTGTAGGCAACAAAACTAAGTTATCTCACACTGCTGTAGCCTCTCAGCACTGAGCTTCCTTTCTGATAACCTTCTTCTTTTCACCCGATTAGCCAGAAAAAAAACTCGGTGCACTCACACTGCACTACTTCCGCACTAGACTTGCTCCTGGTAAAAGTTACAGCTGATAATTTGCTTCTTTGTAGCCACCAAAGCGCTAATGTTTCAGCCAGCTTCCGAGACCAAAACCACCGGGATTTACTGGTTACAAGGGAAGTTCACCTACTTAATCTGCCTCCCCAAGCCCGTCACTGCCATCCCCTCTTTTGCTGATCGCAGCCATACCACCACCACGCTTCTTGCCGCTGGACGCCGCCTCAGCATTTTTCCTCAACACGGCACCAGGTGAGGGATATGGTCTTTGTTGGAACAATGGCCCCTGTTATTCAAGATGTAAAGAGAGGACTCGTTATTTCAGTAGGGCATACTATTAGGTTTTGGTCTATTATTTGGAATCACAAGTACTGTAGTTTTTTGGGGAGATTCCATATGTGATGGCTTCCACATAACTCCAAGTTCCCCTGGAGATCAAGAAGGACTGTGCACGGAAGTAAAAGTTCACAGTAATTAACAGGTGCTACCCAGTTCTCAAGGCTCATGTAACCGTGATATGTCCAAACCTGTCATTAAGATTCTCAAATCTCACGTAAGACGCCCTAAATCATTTGGCACGATGGAAGTGGAGGTAAGGTTTGCTCCCGGAAAAACAGTATGTTACACCGTAGCGGGTGTTTAGGCACCGAGATGTATACTTATCATTTTAAATGGAAGCCAAAGAAAAGGCAAATATATTCCAAGACCAGATCAGATAACATACAGATGCAGTTGTATCCGCTGCTCGTGGCTGTACACCCTTCAAGCCAACAACCCTGAGAATAACAGAGGACTAACTTGTTAGTTCAGGGACAGTTCACCTGATATAGCTGCACTCTTCCTTGATTGGCCAACATAAACTGAAGCACATCCTAACTAGTAACTACAACTGCCAGGAAGATTATCAATTTGAACTGAATAGTAATTAGGAGAGAGATCATGTACCAGCCACCCCGTGGAGCATCTGAGTAAGAGCTTGGATCCATTGGGTCAAGGTCATCATCCTCAGCGCCTTTTCTTTTCCGGTTATCCTTTTTGTTTGTTTTTCCAGAAGGGGGTTTTGAGCTTGATCTGCATGTATATGACACACTCAATAAGTAAAATCATGCTTTTATACTCAAGTATATGATGGGTGGAAATATGTTAGCAGCATAAACTATAAGAAGCATAACCAATTAGCAACTGGTTGATATGCCAAATGCAGATCCCATTTACCTATCCTTAGCTGCAATATTTCCTTGACTTTTGGGAGCACTGGTGCCACCTGAGTGCACAATATTGTTCGAGTAAGATGGATACTGTTGAAAAGGCAAATTTTGAACCCTGCAAAGGAGAAACACAAGCAAACATTAGTTATATTCCTGAAATTGTTTATATGTTGTTGTTTTACATAATATACAAAGAAAACACGCATAAGCTCAGGTCTGGTGGTCGACTACCAGTGCATAAATACTGTTTGAAAATCTGGATGGATCAATAAGTAGGTATGCTTTCAGACAACATCGTTTAATCCACATGGTAGAGATAAACCCCTCAAAAACATCACACCATTACTCTACTTTACAATATTAGGTTATCAATAGAGTACCTTGTGCAATGATTGCAATATCCCCACGCCTGGACCAGACCAATTCCCCATCCACCACAGCCTGTACATCTTTGCATGTGAGGGTTCCAGAGATCAGCATTTTGGGTGGTCGGCTGAACTGCAACATCTGCCGATGCTTGTGGCACAACACCCGGATTCACAGATGTAGGTGGCTCCCACTGTGTTGCCTGTGTCTTTGTATTATAGTAGTATTTCTGGCCTAAAATAATGCACAAACCATATCGACGTTTTAGAAAGCATGTAGACAAACTTCTGTAACTTGACTACTAATAGATATATTAAAAATATATTTAAACTGTTCATGTCAAATACTCAAAATGTATAGTTATCACGAAATTATTTCCATGATACAACAATTTGTAATATCACACTATATTTTCATATGAAAAATAGAAGTTATTCATAGATTTGTCACAAGCAGGCTTAGAGGTACAGTGTTTCTCCTTCCTGATGACAATAGAATATTACTTAATCTGTTTATTTTACTATCTTACATAACAAGTCAGCTTGAAACTTGTACAATTAAGGTATGACTTATAAAATTACGTCTGACTTGTTCCATCCTTCGAATAGCAAAAAATTATTTTGGAATGTTCCAAAAGTTCAGAAACAAAACGGTGGCACTTTCCCACTTACAAATATGGAGTAGTTATTAATACAAAAAAGGTACAACACCTGTTGATTTGTCAAGTGCCTCCTCCCAATTCTCTGGCAATGATGGAGCAGCCTGATGTTGCACAGTATTCACAGCACCACCAGGGCGATCCCATTGGGTCACTCCAGTGCTTTGGTTGTAGAAATAAGAAGCACCAGTCGTTGGATCCTTTGTCTCCAGCTATAATAAAATAAGTTAAGGCAGGGGAAGAACTGTTGTAACTATCAGCTCCCAATCAATATATGCAGTAAGTAATAGCTGTTGAAGGATGCTACATATACTACCGTGTCCAGGTTAGCAAATTAAACGTAATAAACTGATTTCTCCAGATATAAGTATGTTACAGAATAAATGCACTTGTAAATTTACCAAAAGAATCAGGAAAACTTGGCTATGTGCATCAGCTAGACAATTTGAGAACCACCTGGCTGAACAGGCATGTATTGTATAAGAAAATGTTAGCATATACTTACCCAACCAGGAGGCAACTCTTGGGCAGATTTGTTGTGGCCTTCTTGAGAATTTGCCTAGAATTCAGTGGCACAAGCACAAGTGAATGTGTGAGACAAAGAACAGCTGTACATTTAGGTTCTCAGAAGAGATGTTAGTGCTTAATACCAAGACAGAAGGTGATCTTTCACGTTTTTCAGTACAACACTCAATTGTTTTTTAATTTATCATACAGTTTTGATAATTTTATGTCACAGCATCTTCTCTTCACCTAAGTCGCTCGCACACACATGATCCTACATGATATCAATTGTTTTCTGTGTCTACAGTTGATTTATAAGATGGTGCTAGCACTAGTTCAAGATTTTCCCATCCACCAGCATTCAGTTTCTAACTTCGGTGCCATCCATTCCACCAGAAAGAGAGGGAAAAATAAAGCACTAGTTAAAGAGTATAGTTACCTTTTGTTTGTCCGTGTCATTATTATTTGCTGCTTGGTCTTTAAGTATTCCCCTTGCTTTTAACCTCTGCTTCAAGAAATCAGGGAGATCGTCAGCACCTTTTGCTTTATCAGCATCATTTGGTTTATCTAAAGGAAAAAAGATATTAGTTAGCATAACTGAAAGCACAAAGTAGCAGGTAATATAGAGAGAAGTGGCATGTAATACCACAAAGCAGTAACTTAGAAAGAGGTGTCATACTCATTTGAGGACTTGACGAATTTCCAGCATAATAAGCACCACCTCCTGGTACACCATAACCATTGCCAATTTCAACATTGCCTGTGAGCGTGCTTAAACATCAGGTTTAGCAAAGAGCTGCCTGCCTCAATTCAACTATGGAACCAATAACATGTACAACGGCACAGGTACGTAACGTATGATAATAACAGCCAACATATTAACTAAGATTAAACATAAGTTGTGTGATACAACGCCTTTCACATGCGATACTTCTTTCATCCTTCTCCTGAGACTAACTATCTCCATAGAATTTAAAATCATAATCATCATAATTGAGGTGCTTACACAATTAAGAAGTGTGAAACCGAAAATAAAAGGGAATGGAAATAGAAAAACAGAGTATATTGTGGAAACATAATGACCATTATCTGGATGAAATGGCTTTCCCCTTTTATTTGCCATCTCCACGCGATGGTCAACAGTCATCTTTAACAAGTGTTCCTAGAAAATAAAGATAACAAAACTGAATTAACTAATGAAGTTCAAATTGCAAAGGAGAAAATGACAAAAGAAAAAATAATTATAGATTATTCACCTTCAGTGCATTAGGGTCGCGCCGGCTCGAAAGTATGTCTTCCCCATATTCTGCAGGATCGCTTGTTGCTTTT
The DNA here is from genome assembly GCA_947311845.1 of Poa pratensis. Lineage (NCBI taxonomy): Eukaryota > Viridiplantae > Streptophyta > Magnoliopsida > Poales > Poaceae > Poa > Poa pratensis. The sequence continues at coordinate 41,414,893 of CAMZMU010000058.1, forward strand.
GCTTGTCTGAATGAAAGAAGTGCACATAAAACAGCAGCATCAAGCAGCTGCGAACAAGCAGCACAGAAGAAAACGGGAGAGAAACAAACCTTTGATTCTGTATTACTTGCTGTGTCTCAATATCCTAGATATCATATAGACCAGCGATTAACAACAGAAACATAGCTGCAAGTATAATCTGGCACTGGAAGAGGTTATTACCTGTTGGTGAAGAACAGCCTCTTGGACAGCAGATTCGATATTTGCTGCAGTACCATTATGGTTGGCAACCTCGTGAGCAGTCTGATGCCCATTCCCAGCATCCATGGTAACACCAGGAGTATTTTGAGCAGGAACGAAAGGCATGTTAGGTTGCGTAGCGTAGAAGGGGCCTGCTGTATTATGATTGTTGCCATTGTTGGGTCTGATGTCGTATGGTGTTGGATAAGCATGCGGATGTGGACTGGGATGAAAAGGTTGTGCGCCATAGAAGATGCTTGCTGCGTTTTGATTGTTGCCAATATTTGGTCTGGTGTCATATGGTGTAGGATAAGCATGTGGACGTGGACCCGACTGAAATTGTGAGTGACCAGGCTGTAGTTGTGAAGGAGCAGGCTGAAATTGTGAAGGAGCAGGCTGTAATTGTGAAGGACTAGGCCGAAAATGCAAAGGACCAGGCTGAAATGGTGAGGGTTGATTCGAAGGTGGCGGCCGCCATGCTCCAACACCAGGAGGTAATGGCTGACTCTGAGAGTTGTCCATTAGTAAACAGCAGCCAAATACAACACGCGAGTCGCCAAATCTCTAACAGCTTAAGCTCACTACACAAATCTGCAACACAAGGCAATAAAGTGTAGCAACATCAGCAGACAATTAGCTTCACAGTTATTGCTTTTTGGCCTTGAAATCGAACTCATTTTGTCTCCATGAATCCATAAAATATGATTAAAATGTAGGAATAGCCACTGTCAGGTTTATTCAAGCTTGACACTCTTCATAATCTCCTTACATCTTTGATTTTTTTTCTCCGTGCATTGAAATCTACGAACAGAAAATGCACCAGCGTCTGACATCACCACTCCTAAGTTATTAATTTGCACCGCAGCATGCCCAAACATAAACCCTAACACCCCAATTCACGACGATGCAGACAAAACGCTGCATCAACAAGGCTATAAGGCTTGACTAACCACCAAATCATACGAATACACCGAACGCGATAATCAGCAACTAAAGCCCAACGTCGCATCTAGGGGACGCATGCTCGTCTTGCGCGCCGCGAGCCCATAGCTAGGGCGTAACTACAGGATCCCTACGGGTCAAAGTCCTGGAAGGTTCAAGTAAACCGAGGAATCGAACTTCGAGGAGGTGGGAAGCGGGGACGTACCTTTCTCCGGCGAACTGCTCCGTCGGCCGTGCGCGTCCGGCGACGAGCAGGCGGCGGCCGGCGGTGGGAGAGGGATAGAAGGGGACGACCGGACGAGTCGGTGTTGTTCCAGCCAGCCGCGAGCCAGTGGCCGGTTCCCCTACGGTTTTCTGTGCCGTCAGATCTCGGCCGCTGATCGTTCAACGGCCAAGATGACTCAGCGGTTGCAACGTAGGACACGTCTAATTTGAATACGCTTTCGAAGATCGTTCACGGTGGAAATCCGCCGACTCCCGCGTCTACCTTCTCGATTCTTGGCTCATCCCGTGTCACTCTGCTGGACCTACTGCAGACACTCGTTTCATTCGCACGAGGATAGTCATCGGCATTTTTCTGTTGCTTGCGCAACTGTGCTACTGTAGGCTTGTTTTGTTCCCACCCGCAAGAAAAATGAGACTTATTTTGTTGTCTACTCAAGGATAAGTAAGAAATTTTTTTCTATGAAAGCAAATTTTGGGCACTACTGCGGGTGCTGACTAATCTAGTGGTCCGGTTAGATGGCTCACTTGCGAGAGCTTATCATTTTCTTGGCACAAAGAAAAAAAGAAAAGCTGCCCGCTTCTGCTTTGCGGCTTTTCCCAATTAATTTGCAGCTGAGATGAACCATACAAAAACGCACAATAGATCTTTTTGTACACTAGTTAATTGACCGTGCGTTGCAACGGGGTATGAATATTTTAATTGTTCTATAGTACTTGTGTGAAGCATGTAATTTTAAAATTCTTGTGCAATGAAGTATCTTTGTCAATTTAATTTGGCGAAGTCATAATACTATTTCATAACGTGTTTTTAGCAAAGGAATGCTCACGATTGTTTGCTACATCATAAAAAACATGATCGTATATCTAACTTCTATTATCCATTTAAATATTACACCTTCGGTCCTTCCCTCCCTTTGTTTCATGAGCTTGTTCTAATTTTGATGATTCTCTGATCAATGAGCACAGTGGAAACAAGTTTAACCCACATTTAGCAATAGCCACAAATGGGGAGGAGACAAGCGGACAACATACGGAAATAGTCATGTGCATTGCAACCGTATCTATTGAATATCTTTTCAGCCATGGAGAATTTCACTCTGGAAACAATAGGCCGAGACACAAGCCATGATCGACTACTCTTTGCAAAACTATCTTGAATCAACATTGTAGATATTACAGGGACACGCGACATTGGTAATAATGAAAAATAAAATAAAATATATTGCTTTTCATGTTCTAAACGGTCTTGGTACTCCTAGCAACCAGCTCCTTCCTCATTTTGCAGGTAAAGGGACACAAAACTGTCACTCAAATATATACGTTGTCAGAAAATAAATAGGATGCTATTAGAAGCACTTGTAAGAAATGAGATACCACAAATACCACATTCATATCAAAAAAAAAAAGTTGACAATATGTTCACATTACTTAATTAAAAGAGAAGAGCTAGAGTAAGTATACTCTGCAACATAAGTGCAACATAGCTTACAATTTAGAAAAAATAATCCAACATATATTCCAATATTTGCATAGCACAACAATGGGTACAAGCATACATGGACATCAAATTTGAGATAGAGCTGGTATTCTCAATTCTACAGTGTACTCATCGAAGAAACTAATAAGGGCACTAAATGGAATGGGAACAGGAAAGTTGGCTGCACAATGAGGAGGTTCTTTGGTCTACCAACACTGGTCTACCAACACCTTTTGTAAAGCCAATTAACAAAATGTTCACCTAAAACACGAACAAAAAAGAAGGCTAGAAAACATACCATAGCCCTTGATTGTGGCAAACCAATAACTTCACAATGTCATTTTTGACGACTCCGATCTGATGGCATGATACTAAAATTAAGATCCTCAATAATAACTAACTTCAAATAAAATGCGTTTGTAAATCAGATGAATGGAGTTTGTGGCGGGTAATTTAGATGCTATAAGTTGAGAGTCTCATTTGCACTGAAGTCAAGCCCTTGCTACTTTCAAGACTTCATACCATACTATTTAAATGTATAGGTCACCCATGCACCCTTATTACTTATATAGAGGAAGACTGGCTTGAGTCATTCAGTTGGGGCCTTTCCGCATTACAAGGTTGTGTGACAAAGCGCATGCCATAAATAGTTATCCGTACTTCTTTATCACTTGCATCCAACGAAAATAATCACACAGCAAGGTTTAATCATTTCTTTTTTCAATTATATATCCCTATTATACTATGGATATACATATGTTCATTTGCAGTAGTACGATTATATGCATCCTATAAACTTTTGAGCATTGAAAACATAAAAAGGCATGATGCAAAGGTCTAAGCAAATGATTGGTAGAGAGTGAATGGTTGCAAAGGTCATTGTGAAAGTGCATGGTGTCCCCATGTATGGTTTTGGTAATTAATGACAATCCTTATGGACTAATGTTTGTGTTGAGTTATTCTTATAGGTTTGTCCATTGGCATCGCTAGAACTCCATGTGTTGGATTCAAGGTTGTATGCCATCAAGATCATTGATTATAATGGACATATTTGATATGATCAATAAGATGAAAAGATACAAGGTTGATCAAGACAAAGTGCAAAGAGTGGATTCAAGTTGATCAACACACAAAGCTAAATGATATACCATGTGGGATCATGTGATCCAATGGTATGGTAAGAATTTGTCCATATAGCTTTGTGAACTAACCCATTATGTGTGTGTGGCATTTCTTTGTTGGGGTTAGGTATCTCTCAATGGGCTTGCATCAAAAGGAAGATTTCTTATAGCTCATGGAGGATGACGTCAAGTGGTGATCGTCATCAAAATTGAGGTGTGCAAGTTCAAGATGGGCATCTAGAAGATATCATGCTTGAAGCTTGCAACCCATTTGGAGATAATGGTCAAGTGAAGATGTTCCTAAGAGAGGCACTCCCATCTTGGTGTATGGGGGAGCAATATGTGAGTCTTCACCAAGCAAAGCGCAATCAAGAAAGGTGGTCCACTTGAAGAGATCAAGATCGTCATTATCTAGCTCAAGTGGAATACGCAAGGCAAAGGTATGATCTTGATAGGATTTCTATTTTACCGGTCTCATGGTGTTAGTGGGAGACCAGGTTATAGGATAGATACCGTACTATCAAGAGGGGCTCTCAAGTGAGTAACTTGATCGCATCGTTGTGGAGAGCTCAAACCTTTGCATTCTTGGCATATCATCTTTCTTGGGTATTATTTGGCTTTAATCCATGTGAGAATTTAGAGCTTGTGTTCATCTCCATACCAAGCTCTAGTTCATCAAAAACGGATTTCATGAATATCTTGTTGCGTTTTTTATGTTGGAGGTTTTACCGGTTGTTCTTTTCTAGAGAGGTTTTACCTTTCTATATTTGGTTTTATCCTCCATCTTTGGACTATGATGTTTCTCTGCATAATCTTGTCGTGCTCGTTGTGGTGATTCCAACGAGCCCAAGAACATCGAAAACGGAGTCCGGATGAAAAAGATATTGCAGTTTTCGTATTGAGTAGTTTTCCTGTTTTGCCTCAGTTTCAGATCCGGAATTCATTCCGGATATGGCACCGGGTCGTTCCGGAAATATTTCCGGGTAAGAACCGGGCGATTCCAGGCGGGTCCAGTAGTGTTTTTCCAACCTGGAATTTGTTCCGGATTTTTTCGGATCTGGCACCGGAAAGTGCGAAAACTGTGTAACGGGCAGATCTTATCTTGACCTATAAATAGGTCTTCTTCCCCAACGGTTTTCCTAGCTTCCAAGCACGAAATTGCCCCCCATTGTTGACCTCTTGAAGCTTTGATTTCTCTCTATTCCTCCATGATTCTTGCCTCAAATTAGAGGGAAAAGAGAGAGGAGATCTAGATCCACATTTCCACCAATCCATCTCTCCTCTAAGTGAGGGGAACCATTTTGATCTAGATCTTGGAGTTCCATTTGTTGAGTTCTTCTTTGTTCTTCCTTTCTTATCCCCCCACAAGTATTAGTTGCTTCTGGTGGGATTTGGGAGTGAAGGACTTGAGCACTTCTTGTGTTCTTGCCTTTGCTTTTGTGCATCGGTTTGCTCTCTCTACGAGGATTCGTGGAAGTGAAAGTCCGTGAGCTTGTTACTCTTGGTTCGTTGGACCCTAGACGATGATTGAGACCTTTTGTGGTCACTTGGGAGCTCCCAATCCTTTTGTGGGTTGTGCCTCAAGATTATTGTAAGGGACTCGATTTCCGCCCAAAAGGAAATCAATAGTGGAAGGTGAACCGAGCTTTTGTGCGAGGTTCATCGGAGAATAGGGTGAGGCCATTTGTGGCGTCTTGAGTTTGAAACTCACACCCCTCCAACGAGACGTACTCACCTAAAAAGGAGGAATTCGGGAATACATCATCGTCTCCGCGTGCCTCGGTTATTTCTATACCCGAGCTCTTTACTTATGCACTTTACATTGTGATAGCCTTCGTGCTTGAAGTATTATATCTTGCTATCATCTTGTTACTTGTCTTGCTTAGCATAAGTTGTTGGTGCACATAGGTGAGTCTAGTTTATTTAGGTTGTGTGCTTGTTAAATTAAAACACCTAGTTTTATTCCGCATTTATCAAGCCTTAACCGGAAAAGTTTTTAAATCGCCTATTCACCCCCCTCTAGGCGACATCCTTGTCCTTTCACATTGGCATATTCATGTGTACATCAATAAATGACCATGCAGAAATGAAATAAGAGCTAGCAAAGCATTTGGATTAGTGGTACCTGGCGAGGTCGCTAGCGTCGATGTCGTGCTCTTACCTAGGAAAGATTGCCCGGGGATGGAGATGGTGCAGCAGCTCGAACAACTGTCTAGTCATCCTGCTCATGCCACCGCTAGAGATCACCGCCTGCCAGCCTCCCGGGTGTCCCTGTAAGGCATGAAAGAACTCAGAAAAAAAACCTTGTAAAATATTTCAAATATGTGATTATGAAAAGAACAGAGAAAAGAACTTCCAAAACAAGAATTTATCTTACGGATTGGTTCATGTGGACAGATACGATGTAGATATTAAAATTAGGGGAAAGAGAAAGATGCACTATCAAACAGAAGCACTAAATTACCACAAACCAAAAATCATTTAGCACCCTATATTTAGCATATTTATTTATGTACCAAACAGATGTTTGGTGATGATCTAAATAACAACCTTTGGTATATTATATCGAACCAAGTTAACTTTCAGAATGAAATGATGATCTGAGTTGCAGCCTTTGGTATGATATCTATGTACATAATAACATAGGAATTGAAAACATAATAACCCTTTCATGTAGAACCACCTAAAAGAGGATTGGTAAGTGCTAAGCTGAATACAAAGCGGACAGTTTTGACCTTGTGAGAGCTAAAGAGTGAATACCATGTGGCCTTTTTTTTAAATGTCAAAGGAATTATATTCAGGTAAGACATAGTTTAATCAGCACATAATTTTGCAGCGAGTTCAGTCTCAGGTGACAAATGGTTGTCAGAAATTTCAGAGAGAGGAATCAATTCAGACCAGCGCAGCAATTCGGGGTAGTCCGCGCGGCATCCCAAAAAATTATACTGTACAATATATTACTAATTTCTGAATCAAGTTTTCCAAACCAAACACATATTTGTTGGTTACAGAACTATATCAAAGACTTAAAACAGTACTACAAAATATTAAAGTAATATTGAATATATCAAGAATTCATGAGCACAATTTTTATCACCATGATCAGATGGGAAACCTGCTTAGTCTGTACTTGGAAGTTTTGAGCAGCAATAGCAGCTTAGTGCAGCAGTAGCTGAGGGCTGGTCCACTAGTACAGAACGACACATCGGAAGCGGGCCAAAAACCCCATCGGCAACGGAGAAAGGGTCCGTGTCCCCGACTCCGTGACTGATGTGAAGGCCTTCATCGGTAACGGAGGCAAAAAAAAACCGTTTCCGATGAGGTCTCCATTTGGCAACGGTTGTGCGCAGACCTCCGTTGCTTTAGTTTTCCCACATCAGATACGGAGTTTTCCATCTACCCGTTTGCACTGAGCTTTTCTCATATTTCGGTTATATGCCATAATATATGAAAGGCTGATTGCACAATGCACTAAAACGTTATTCAATTCATAACATAGAACAAATGCCATCATTACATTGGTATACAATAATATCACCGTTTTTTACAATTTGACTACAATCATATCTATCACACATTGGCATAATGTAATATCACCTATTACACTTTGACTACAATCATGAACTCTAAACCTATAATCAACTAACCTAACAAGATGGAAGGCTGGCTTAATTAAGCGAGCCTTCCATCTTTGACTTGGAGCTCACCTTCTATGAGCTCTCGGTCGTCGCTGTACCCACTCCAAGACCAGTATCCACGAAATTTCCTTGCCTTAAGGTTTCTGGTTCTCGGAATGATACATTGGTACTTTTATGCAGTGTTGCCGAAATAAATTCCTGCGTGAAAGAAAAAAAGATTAGCGAAATGTACAAAATACATCTGGATAAAAAAAAATCGGTGGCTATTTTCCAGCAACTGCTTTGTTCGGTTGCCATTTTCGAGAAACTGCTAAGATAGACGGCAAATATCCAGGAACTGCTCTATTCGGTGGCAGACAGTTCGCATTCCTTCCTTCTCTTCTTCCTCGTTCCACCCCAATCCCCCACCCGCCATGGACGACCGCAACAGAACAACAAAGACAACTACCGTCCGTACCCACGGCACCGTTCTGGAGGTGATGCACACGAACGAGGAGCATACCGTGGAGCGGATCCTCAACAAGTACGAGGAATGGCTAGCAGAGGAGAAGCATCGGTTCATCGGCCTTGACATCGAGTACACCCGTAATCGTCGGCACATGTCTGTCCTGCAACTCGCCGTGCGCTAGCATGTCCTCGTGTTCCACTGGTGCAAGTCCAAGAAGAATTGTCCAGAGTTGGGCAAATTCTTTGAACGCAAGAATATCACCTTTACAAGCGTGGACATCACCAACGACAGCAAGGTGTTTTCTTCTGCCGGCTTCCACATTCCACCGGAGCACTACGTGGACATCCAACTCGTATACAAAATCAAGGGTGGAGACGAGAGGGACGGAATGGTTGATCTAGCGGCAGACCTCAACGACAAATCATACGGCAACATGAAGAAGGAGTTCCCATCCAACCAGCACAATTTTTGGGATTGGATGCCGCTGCACAAAGTTAACCTCGACTACGCAGCAATAGATGGGTACGTGACCTACGAGTTGTATCGCACGATCCTAACCTTGAAGGACAGGCTACGTCCAACATGGCAGGAAATGCTCTGCCCTAGGTGCAAGAATGCCCTAGGTGAATTGCAATAGGCTTTGGATGTCGGTGTTTAACTAGTTTGTACAGTTGGTGCTTTAACAATAAGTGTTTGTAATTATCAGAACATGTATGTGTGAATTTGCACTAGGAATTTGTTTATGTGATGAAATGCTCATACGTAGAAACTAGTTCATCGGCATCACAGCCGGTCACAGAAAGATTTATACCTTTCACCCGGCGGGAGAGGAGGTGCAGGCCTCTGCCAGATGCGCTGCGATGCTACCAGCGCGCTGCGATGCAATCACCTCCTCCCCCTTCTCCTTCGTCGACATCCACCTCCTCCTCCTTCTCCAGATCAGACACCACCTACAGATCCTCCACCTCCTCCAGATCAGCCACTTCCTCCTCCAGATGGGTTTCTGCTGGTAGATCTGCTGGTAGAACCGTCGGAGGTGCTGCACCACCACCTCATGAATGACCTCCTCCACATCGGCCTGGCTCAGAAGAAGCCGGGCATCACCGGAGGAGGAGGGCGTCAGATGGTGGCGCTGCCGCATCATTAGCGGACGCATGGCCACCTCCAGATCGACCTTCCCCTCACGAATGGCTGCCGCTAGAACGGTGCTGCCGCGGCGGCTAGAGCCGCGACCGCGATGGCCGGATCTAGAAGCGCCGACAGAGGAAGCCATTAGAGAGAGTGAGGAGAGTTGAAACCCACAGTGTGCGGCGGCTAGGGTTGGAAGAGAGACAGTGAGAGAGTGATAATGAGACCGATAAGCCGGCAGTATATATAAGCACCACATTGGCAACAGACATTTTATATAACCGTTTCCAATGCTTTTACACCAGCGAGAGAGTAAACTTACCAACATACGGACTTGATAATGAAGTAAACGATTACATATATGCTACTACTAGCTAATGCTACCACTAGCAGCTGCTGATGAAGACTCGGGCTCGTCGTCGCTGTACACGAGTGCGTCCCTCCGGCATAAGGTACCGTCAAAGATCTTGATGAAGAACTCGTTGTCGCCGTCGAACTCGAAGCACAAAAAGTGCCCCTGCTCAAGCTTGTACGCTTGGGCGAATGACTTCCATCCCTGGCCGAGGTACAAATTCCCCCGGCACTCACGGCCGTTTTCACCGCCCAGCTGCCGTTCTCGCAGTCCTCCATCTTCAGATGCATGGTACCTGCCACCATGCCTTGGAGCTTCTGTGCGAACTCCCTCGGGAGCCTCAGACGGCTCTCGATGCCTTTGTACAGGATAACCAAGAACTCGAAGCCGCGCAGCTCCGGGGACATGTCTTCAGAGGACGGTGAGGGCGACACCGACGGCGTGGCATTGCGGTTGCGCCCCCTACCACGGCCGCGCCCTCGTCCACGGCCGCACCCACGTCCACTGCCGCGACCGCTGATGGTACCTCTCGCCGGGGACATGTCTTCAGAGGACGGTGAGGGCGACACCGACGGCATGGCATTGCCGTTGCGCCCCCTACCACGGCCTCGCCCTCGTCCACGGCCGCGACCGCTGCTGGTACCTCTCGCCATGGATTTGGACGGAGGGGATCTGGCGAAGTTTGAAAAACTGGAGGCGATGGACTGGGGCTTCAAAGAGACCGCTGCTGGTACCTCTCGCCATTTATACTCGCGAGTCTGCTCCGCCCACCTCCCCATCTGCCCATTCTCTAGCCTCCACGTATCAATATTTTCAACGGATGGAAAATTCTATCCGTTGCCATAGAGGCAAATATTGGAAACGGACAATTTTATTAACCGTTGCCAATATAATAAGTGACGGAGATTGGAAAGGGTCCGTTGCCAATGTAGGCAGGCCAGGTCAGGTTTGTACGCACCGGCCGCGCGGAAAGCGCGATTCTCCGTCGCCTAACTCCTGCCGTTGCCATATAGGGGTATCGGATGTGTCGTTCTGTACTAGTGGTCCTTGCCCCTGTGGCTGTCAAGGAGGTACACAGGGGTGCTCAAGGATGTAGCCGGAGGCCCGTCCGAGTGCAGCCACCCTTCGAGCTCTGGTGCGGTTTCAAAAGCCTAGCCTAACTGCGTAAGGAGTAAGGACCGGGAAGGTAGGATAATTCGGATATAGGGTTTGGGGCTGCGGCATTCATGCATCATGGGTGGTTGGGCCATACCTTAGTAAGAGGATCCAATAAAGGATGTAAACTGGACATGTGCAGGGAAGGAACGGAGACGCCGAACCTCGACATCGACACCTACAGTGGGAGCAGACTCGCGGCTCCTCGTCCCCGATTCCTACCACATGAAGGGGGGCGCTGCTCCTTGTCGTGCCCGTCGGACTCATGCGCGCCGCCCCTACTAATCTGGTGCGGTGAGTTCGGGGAAGAGGGGCCGCGCCCGGCGCGAGGTGGAGGAGGCCAAGGGCGCCGCCGTTCGTGGAGGCCGGCGGGGGCGGCGACACTCGTGTGGTTGTGCTCGGAGGGCGGCCGCCAGGGAGAGGGAGAGTAATGGATGGAAGAGGGAGTGCCTGGACGCTTGATTGTTTTGGGCTTGGCCCATTTGGGTCGTACGTCAGGCGAGCGGAGAGAATCGTGAAGGGCGAAGTACGACGATGTTGGACGAAGCGAAACGACGGACGTACGAGGAGGAATCAAAATTTTCTTTTAGATAAGAGAGAAGAGATAAACATAAGTACACTTATGATTTATCCCGTATCACCTGATTTTAGAGTTGCTCTGTCCGTCTCGTTGATTCTACGTCTTATAGAAACAGGCTGCTGTGGCAATTTCAAGACGAACGCCAAACGTATATGGCTGATGCCATTCGAGCTAGCTGCTACTCCGACATGGCGAGATCGAATGGCTAGCTGCTACAACATGGAATACAAAATCACATCGTAGCCACATGCATTTATGTATCGTTTTGCTCTTGACTTGCTATGAGTCACATTTTCCTCTGCAGCCACTTGCTCTTCGCAGGCAAAGAATCTTCTGCCTTCGACGGTAGCTGGTAAAGGGCCCCGGCTATTTGTCTCCTTCCGTTCTACGGAGTAGTTGTTCTCGCATCTCCAACCGACGTCGCGTACTTTTTTACAGCGCCAAAATAGTGTTTTACCGTGTTGAGTGGGTGTTTTGTTTTAGCAGACGCGTAATAATTTAGCGCGCCGCTGTCGCGCTTCACCAGACGCGGTAAAATGACGGCGCTTGGCAAATATGAAACAAATTTGACAATATGAAATAAATGATGATTTCAAACATAAAAAAAATGCAAAATCATGACTTCAGCAACATAGCATAGTTTAAATTCATGGCATAGTTCAAAATCACCAAACCGCAAGCAAGTTCATGACAATAAGTTCACACAAACGAATGAAACATCAACAATCATGCCCCATCTTCTTCCTCTTCATTTTCTTCCTCCTCACCTTCTTCCTCCTCGTCATTTTCAAGCGCCCCATCCTCATTGAAAACTCGGACGGTGTTCCCACTATCTCCAAAGGCATCATCTGAAGGCATGGGAGGCACACCGGAAGCATTGCCTCCACCCATAGATGCTCCCATGTCACCCGGAGGTGCACTCATCCCTCCCATGCCACCCATGTCTCCCACGCAACCGGAGGTGCACTCATGCCTCCCATCCCTCCCATGCCTCCATATGCTCCCATTCCAAAACTCATGTTGCCCATGCCACCAATTCCTCCAACGCCTCCCGGAGGTGCTCACATGCCTCCCATGAGAGACCCAAAACTCATGCCGCCCATGACGCCCATTGCTCCCATGCCTCTCATGCTTGTTCCCATGCCTCCCATTGTAGCTCTCATGCCTCCGAAGCCACCCATTGTAGCACCAATGCCTCCCAAGCCTCCCATGGTAGCACCAACGCCTCCCATGCTTCCCATGCCCATCATTCTTTTTTGGATCAAGAGTTGATCACGGCATAGGTTGATGTACCCCTTTTGCCTATCGTCGAAGTGTGGTGTGTCCATAAAGAAGAGGTACTTCTCATATTCCATTAGCCTAGCTTGCTCCTCCATTTACAATTTCTTCTCCTCCAATGCCACCCTCCTCTCCTCCGCCGCCACCTTCCTAGCCTCGGTCGCCGCCTCTTGGGTCCTTGCCACCCTCCTCTCCTCGGCCGCTTCCTTTCTTGCTTGCATAATAGATTCCATAGCATTCTTTAGCTCATCATCTCCTCCTTTCTTCTTCTTCTTCTTCTTCTTCTTCTTCTTCTTCTTCTTTTCTTTTGCTTGTTTAGCTCCCGTTGGTCATCTTGGTTTGGAGCAGGCAACCGAGTTTGGCGTAGGGCTCCTCTTGGCGCCGTCGCTCGATGCCTCATCATCATCTAAGTTGAACACCGCATCAATAGTTGGAAAGTTCTTTGGCACCTCTAAATCATCACGGTTTTTCCATATCTCTTCATCTTACAACACTTCGTAGCAATGGGCCAACACAAATGCTCTCCCTTTCTTAACCTTGCCTTTCTTGGTCTTCTTCTCTTCTCCTCGGAACAAGTTTTGTGCAATAGTGAGCTACACATAATAGAGAACAAGTTAGAACACAAAATAGAGAACAAGCATGAAGTTGCAACACAAAGAAATGCCACTTACCCTATCTCTATCATTAGTGCCAATTGGGTTCAACGGTCAACCGCCGTCATTGCCGCCGACCACTTTTGACAATTGGTGTTTATCAACGACCACGGGACCGAAGAGATCTATTGGTGCGCTCAATTCCACTCTTGTTGCGTGTATCAAAGTACCCCTTCATCATATCCCAATATGTATCTCTAGTTTGGTCCGTCGCAACGGTGGCATCTATGGACACATTCAACCATGTCTTGCATAGCAAAATGTCTTCCTCCACGGTGTAGTTGCCCGCCTTTCCTCCTTTCGGTGCTTCCAACCATAACCTCACCCTCCTCATCCACTTCAAATTCATGATCATCTTCATGTAATTCATTGGTTTGAGACCAATGGGAATTGTTGGAGCCAACACCCATAGTTGACAAATACGTGTCATCATTGAAACTACAAGGTTGGTCAAGAAAACTAATCAAGCTATACACATATACACATTTATCTAACAACAACAAGAAAGAAAGAAAATTTCATACCTTGTGGGCATTTGATCAAACACCATGTGCACATCGGCTCTCCGGCGCTTCGGGTGGCGGAGGCGGGGGCGGGGCGGCAGAGGCGCTGCCGGAGGCTTCTTCGCGCGACTAGAAGCGGCGTCCACCTTCCCCTTCTTTTGGGTTGCCGTCACCGTCGCTGCCAGCGGCCGCTTGGAGACGCCGCTCCGTGGCTTCGCAGCGGGCGGCTGCGCGATGCCTCCGACGGAGTTCGCCTGGGGCGCCATGAAGAGGTCGCGCGAGAGACCCGTGCTAGGAGTTGGTGCGGCGCCGTTGGCGGAGGTGGTCAACCCCACGCTAGGGTTTGCGGCGGTGATGACGTGAAAACACACGTTCGTTGGGACACCCCAAGAGGAAGGTATGAAGTAGTGCAGCAACAAATTTTTCCTTGAAATCTACCAAGGTTATCAAAGCAGTAGGAGGTAGAAGAGATTCAACACGGTGTCAATCTACTCTGGCGCTTGTAGATTAACGCGGACCTGCACACAACACAATCAAAGTACTTTGCCCCAACGAAACAGGAAGGTTTTCAATCTTCCCGGCTTGTTGAATACAAAGGGTTAAACGTATGGTGTGCAGAATAAATATAAATGCAAAAAGGAATAGCGAACAAGTGATTGTAGAGCGTGGTATAAACGGTGTTTTTATCAGTGTAAAAGAATGGATCGGGGTCCACAGTTCACTAGAGGTGTCTCTCCATAAAATATAACAGGCATGTTGGGTAAACAAATTACAGCTGGGCAATTGACAAATGACAAAAGCATGACAATGCATATTATGATAAGACAATGTCCAGTGTAGTATTTATTGGGCATTACATCATATTACATAGACCGCTTACCAGCTGCATCTATGACTAATAATTCACTCTCGAGATAACGTCCGTGTCTCTCGCGAGTATTAAGTTGCAAGCAACGGATAATTGCATTAAGCAAGGTGTGCAATGTAAACAATGCAAATGACATATAAGCAACGCATATAAGCAAAGCAAAGTTATTTTGTCCCTAGTGGCAACAGCACATCCACAACCTTAGTCGTTTCTGTCATTCGAGCCCAGATTACTGCAGACATGAACCCACTATCTAGCATAAATACTCCCTCTTGAAGACACTAGCATCTACTTGGCCAAAGCATCTACTAGCATCGGAGAGCATGCAAGAACATAAATAAAACAGTAGATAAATAGATGACCAACTTAATCATAACTTCACAATTCATCGGATCCTAGCAAACACAACATATAACATTACATAAAGATGATCTTGATCATGTTAGGCAGCTCACAAGATCTAAACATGATAGCACAAAGTGGAGAGACAACCATCTAGCTACTGCTATGGACCCGTAGTCCAAGGATGAACTACTCACGCATCTGTCCGGAGGCGAGCATGGTGATGTAGAGCCCTCCGGCGATGATCTTCTCCTCCGGCAGGGTGCCGGGAAGAGATTCAGAACCCTCCTGAACTAGGGTTGACGACGGCAGTGGCGACGGAACTTTTCGTGAAATAATGCTCGGGTACTTAGGGTTTTCGGGAGGAGGTGAATATATAGCCGAAAGGGCGGCGCGAGGAGGCACCCGAGGCGGCCAGACGACCCCCCGGCGTGGCCCCACCTTCTGCCGCGCCGAGGTGGCGTCTGGGCCCCCTGGGTCGCTTCTTCGATCGTCCTTCGGACTTCGTCTTCGTGTCGGTGTAAAACTCATCCCTGTTGATTTTCGTCCAATTCCGAGAATATTTGCTTAACAGCTTTTCTGAAACAAAAAGACAGCAGAAAACAGGAACTGACGCTGTGGCATCTTGTTAATAGGTTAGTACCGGAAAATGCATAAAAATGATATGAAGTGTATATAAAACATGTACTCTCTCCGTTCTAAATTAGATGACTTCCATTTGTCCACATGCGGATGTATCTATACTTGTAACATGTCTAGATACATCCGCATCTGGACAAATGGAAATCATCTAATTTGGAACGGAGGGAGTAGCAATTGGTATGAAACATGCATGGAACATAAAAAATCATAGATACATTTGAGACGTATCAGGCGGCGCCGGCGGCGGAGGTGGTCAACCCCGCGCTAGGGTTTGCGACGGCGCCGGCGACCGAGGGGTCGCGGGTGTAGGGAGGGGTCAGGGGATGTCGGAGCTGCTGTCCATCGCCGGAATTTCACCGGCTGCGGTGCGGGGCGGGGCGAGGGCGGGCGTGGCCGGAGATTTCAGGGCGGCAGTTGGTCGCGCGAATTTCCTTTGTATCGTGCGCTGGAGCGAACGCACGAAAGACGTAGCTTTCGATCCCGCTTCCGCCAACGCGCTAGCTCCTTTTTACCGTGTTATGGTACGGCTGCTGGAGCGCTGCTTTCGACCGCGCGCGCTATATTGACGGTTTTACCACCGGTTCTGTGGATTTCATCATTGTTGAAAACAACAACAATGATGAAGCGCTTGAAAGATGTTCTTAGAGATCTGCATCGAGCTCTTCTGAAATCTGGATGCGGTTCTGATTCCAATCTGGCAGCTTCCAGTCCTGCACCGAGTCCCCTTTTTTTCCACTGTCAACGTTGTCGTGTCAGTGAAGATAATGCGTCGATAATCTATCTCTGCACCGGGTGCAACGCATGGTGATGATAAAAATAGAGCCATGCTTATCGGATGATCGAGTACATTATACGCGTTCAAGCCTTGCAAATTTTAACATTATTATATTGTCTCGTATGCTTCTGGCGGCCGGGTGTGGAGGTCGATCAGATGCTCGTACGCACCGCGTCACACTTTTATCCTCTCCTCGTCACTGTAGCTCAAGAGAGGAAGGCGATTTTTGGGGCGACTCCGTCGACCCACCGCGTCTGCGCCGCTGAGGCGTGGGATTCCTCCCCTCCGCCGGCCGCCTCAGCGGCGGGAGGGTGGGGATCCCCGTCTCCGGCCTGTACATACGGTAGGGTAGGGTGGAGATCTCGCCGGCGGCGCCTCGGGGGAGTGGGTGCTGGTGGTGGGGGTTTTGGTGTCGGCGTGCTCTTCTCCGGCGGTGGAGTTCTTCGGGGCTCGTCGTCGTCGCGCGCGACTTGCAGGAGCTCGACGCCCGGCGTGGTGGTCGAGTTCATCTGCTTTCCGTCAGATCCGCGGTGGCGGCGGTTCTGGTGGTGGAGGAGCTTCTTGGAGGCAGCTGTGCGGGCTCGCGGTGGACAGGTGGAGGATCCGGCCATCTCCACTGAGGTGGTTTGGCGCAGGCCCCGGATCTGGAGCAGGTTGTGCTTGGGGAGACCCCCCGACCGATGCGGCTTCTTCGTCGTCAGTGCCAGTTCTTCGGAGCTGGTCTTTCTTGCGGTTCATCGACGCCTTCGGGTTAGGAGTTCGCCTGCTTCCTTGTGTGTGGGTGGTGTAGGCTGGTTTCAGCTTCGTTTTCCTTGGATCTTCTCTGTTCTTGCTTGTATCCCGGTGTGTTCTTCGTTTCTTCATGTTTAATACAAGTATGGAAAATGCAAAAAAAAAAAAATGCTCGTACGCAGAGTCTTGGGAATATATCATGGGCACTGGGCAGAAGAAGGGAGCATGATCCGTGCTTCGTGTGACAGCTCAAACAAAGTGCATGCATGGGATGTGATAATCTTTTTATCTCTCTCGTCACTGATTGCTTGTAGGGCTCGAAGATTTCGAGTGGCTGACGTGTATAGGTCACGATCCTTATCGGGCAGGGAGGGATCGGATCAGTGCTGAGTCAGAGAGGCATGCAACGGCAAAATGTCACCAAGATAAGCGATTAAGTGCGTGGTGTATACACCATAGTTGAATTATACACAGACACAGTGCACCGACCGAGTTGCTAACTCCTCCCTCTATTTCAAATCATTAGATGTTTTAGATATTTTAATATGGACAAATACAGAATGAAATGAGTGAATCTATACACTATAACGCGTCTGGCTATATCTGAATCCGAAAAAAGTCTAGAACATCTTATACTCCCTCCGATCCATATTAGTGGGCATAGCTTTATCTAAATTCATATGTATCTAGTTAAGTATTTAGACTAGATACATGTGTATCTAGACAAAGTTGTGTCCACTAATATGGATCGGATGTAGTACTATTTTAGAACGCATGTAGTAGACCTTTCGTTTAGTTGGTGAAGTTTGGTGTCGACCACGTGGGGCATAATGTATCCCGTGCGCCGCATCTGGGAACGTGCTTGATCCAAAGTGAACTGATTTACTGATATGTAATGATCCTAGTGGAATATGATGAGTTAGCTAGGCTTATCGTTTTACAGGGAGTATGAGGAGTTTGGTTTTGATAGGAATCTCTGCCAGGGACAGAGGAAGGGGGGACGAGCAGGGGCTGAGGCAGTGGCGGAGCTAGCTTGCCGTTCTAGCCTGGGCAAAATTTAGCTGCGTTTGCTTTGTTAAGTATTTGCCCATCTAAACTACCTATCTAATCACTATTCCGTAGTTGTATTACAAGGGAGTTGGCCAGCTTAGCCCGGGCAGCCGCCCGGGCATGCCGGGCCCTGACTCCGCCACTGGGCTGAGGCACCCCAATCATTTGATTTTCTTCATAAAATCACTAATACTCATGCTAATACTTAGTAAGTTTAACCCTTTTTGACCCCTCCGCCCCCTCCAATTCTAGAATCTGGCTCCGTCACTGATCTGCTGTTATTTGTAGTAACATCTACCACCGATACAGACACTACAACAACTTATCAAAAAGTTCCACACTACACCATCTTTCTCCTGCTTTTTTTTTTTCAAACTCCAGTACACAAAACATGCCTACACCTCACATGTCGAGGGAGCCAAACAGCCTAATCAAAACTTTTACGGCACCAGTTTTTTTGCACTTTCTCTCAACACCTGCATCACCTTTTTATCTCATTTTCCTACAACCCTTCAATTCTGAGCACCAAAGGGCGCCATCCTTGTCTCTGCTCTCGCTTCTCCTCGTTGTAACCCGCGACACTTTTGAATCTATATAGTACCCCAAGCATTCAACAGATGAGCTGCCTGCACAATTACTCCACTAGAATCGTACGGATAAACCTTACTGAAATAAGTCGCATTTCTAATTTTACATAAGGTAGTTTTCTTTTCGGTTGATCGGCAAAAAGTAAACAGCTCGGTGGTAATGTATTAGTGGTTTCATGCTTGCAATGGAATCGGGGGCGAGAGCTCCTCAATTCAAAAAAAAAAAAGGGAAAAAAATGCAATGATACGATGCTGCAAGTTTTTTTTGCATGGTAATACGATTCTCATTGATAAATAAAAGACGAGATACAAAGTACGTATACACCGATCTTATAGATCTGAAAAGATAGGATAAACCTATGTGATAAACCAACGCATATCCATCTTCTTCGGCACCACCGTAGCCGCCACCAAAGAAAAAATAGATAGATCACCTCTTCACCCGAGCTCGACGCGGCTCCATCGCTGATCATCAGCTTTTTTGACCTCCAAATTAGTTTGTCATAGGACAAACCATTGCCACCGGCACCCCCGCACGATGACGTCGGAGTAGGGAACCAGAACTGTCAGCCTCCAACCACGAACCCACCACAAGGTGCACCATCTTCCAGCTGTCACCAGTGCAGACCACCGTCTGCACGTACTCCTGGACGAATCCTCTCTGCTCCACCATGGCGCCGGAGACAACGCCGCAACAACGGGAACAGAGCAGGAGGAAAAACCCATCTAATGGAGTCGCCGCCGCCGCCTCGCCGACACCATCCATGAACCCTACAGCCACCGATCTGAAAGATCGTCAAGCACATAGTGCCACCAACTCCGAGACGCCACCATGAAGGACAACGCCGGTGTGGGAGTAGAGTTGAGGCAGATTTATTTGCCCGGGCGCCGCTCCCACCACCCCAACGACGCACCATGCCATAAACTTCCTAACCCTAATTACCATGAAAAAACGGGGTCCCCCTCCCTCCTGCCGCCGGAGCGGCAAGCAGAAGAAGAGAGGCCCAGCTCTTCCGCCGGTGGCCTGCGGTGGCGGCTAGGATAGGAAAGCTGAGTCGCCTCGCGAGTCGCCTTCGAGCGCCTCACGAGCGAAGCGTTTTTTCTAGGTTACCGCCTGGTTATACACGATGCTGCAAGTCTGCAAGGCATACGTACAACAAACCGTCCGTTTTTTTTGCGAATTACAACAAACCGTCCGTTGTACGTGAGCCCGTGCGTACGCACGCACGCTGTGGCATACAGTACGACGGTGGCACCAACCTTTCACGTCGTCGCGTTCCGGGCGTCGCCATCGACCCCGCCGGCCGGGTCCAAGCTAGCTTCGTCCTCCAGTTCCCTCCACTCCTGGATGGACACGGCGCCGCATTATCGTCCAGATACGACGACACGAGCGGGGGCCCAGGTTCACTCACCACGCCTCCCTCCCCGCAGCTCGCGGCGTCCGCTCCGCCCACGTGGCACCCTCCCTCTATAATTACCATCCCCCCACCAAGTCACCAACGTTCCCCTCTGCCCGTCACACAAAACCAACCCACTCTTCTTCTCTCCGGTGAGTCAGCACTAAGCTCGGTGTTTCTTCCCCGCATCCTGCCGCGCTCCGGTGTCTCACTAGCTACGGTTTTTCGGCAGGGGCGGCCTGAGATCACAGATGGCCGGAGTGGCGGCGGCGAACGGCGGCGGGGCGGGGTGCTGCGCGGCCAAGGGGCCCGGGTACGCGACGCCGAGGGAGGCCATGGAGAAGGGCCCGCGCGAGGGGATCCTCTACGTCACCTGCGTCTACAATGGTACGCCTTCCTCTCCTTCTTGCTCCTGCTCGCTGGCCACACAAATCAGGCCAGCCCCATGAATCCCGCTAGCCGGCAAAGAAGTGGAGGTCTCAAAGAGACCAACACACACACAGTACACACCTGGGTCCTGCGTTACGACTTGCGCTTAGATCTCGGACGAGCAATTAGGAGCTATACTAGTACTGTAATTTTTTTGCTTTCATTTCATAGTACTACGGTTTACTGGAGTACTATTAAATTTGTTAGTACGACGATAGGAATTAGGAGCTGATGAATAGACTAGTCCTCGACAGACAGGATGGATCGACATGGACAGATCGCCCCTTAATTTTGTTAACCAAGCCTTTTTAATACACGAGGATAATGACCTACCGTTCATAATTTAGCCTGGGGTGAGGACAGGAAAACATAAGATAAATACTAAACTCCTGTAGTGCTCCAGGCCTTTGTACTAGTACTTCAGATCTCCTCAACTCAATACGACCTTTCCCGTGGGTCCATGTTTTCCCTCATGTTTTGGTGAAGATATAATTTGAGCTAGTTAATTAGCCTGCAACCTTACCGAGTAACTTGATCGATGAACATGCAGCGTGCATTTGTCCTCCATGGATGATACTGAGTCACTGACAATATCTGTTACACAATAGTCCAAAATGGATAAGTTGCGGTTGAGTAGTCAGAACCATCTGCTTATCTAGTCAGCCTGTCTGTCTGTAGCCGAGGTTCACATGCCCTGTTACTATAATTCTGAATACAGGACAAACCATGTGAAAATGACAGTGCAGATGTGGGGTATGTTGTATTGATGGGTGCATGAACTTATATGCAGGTACCGGAATTAACAAGCCAGATTACCTGGCCACGGTGGATGTCGACCCCAGTTCCGCGACATACTCCCAGGTCATCCACAGGCTCCCGGCCACCCACATCGGCGACGAACTGCATCACTCTGGCTGGAACGCTTGCAGCTCCTGCCATGGGGATGCGTCCACGAGCCGACGCTTCTTGATTCTTCCTTCGTTGCTGTAAGTATGAAAAAGATCATGATCAGAAAGATCGACTACTTCAGTTGATGCGAAGTGCAGAGCCGAGTTTGTAATGCTGCTCTCGTGGTTGTGTTACAGGTCAGGTCGCATCTACGTAGTTGACACCGCGAAGGATCCGAGGGCGCCTGCATTGCATAAGGTTGTCCAGGCTGAAGACATTGCTGAGAAGACTGGGCTTGGGTTTCCTCACACGTCCCATTGCCTTGCAACCGGCGACATTATGATTTCTTGCCTGGGAGACCAGGAGGGAAATGCTGCTGGCAATGGCTTCCTACTGTTGGATTCAGAATTTAACGTCAAAGGACGGTGAGTTTATTTTTCGTCACAATTTGGGCAATATTGCCATGGAGAACATAACGTAAAGCTAAGGTCAATCTACAAAAACCTATTGTCAATTGATATTTATCATAAAACCATCTCATGCTGATGCATATCAGAATCATCAGACCTCCTCTTACTGACTTACACCTTACCAAATCTGGAGTAATATTTGAGTTTTGAAAAACTTAATATTGATGCTTTATTTTGAGAAACAGACAGCTTTTTTGCCTCTTCAAATGTAGTTAATCAATCTACTTGCTATGTGTAGTTGGGAAAAGCCTGGTCACAGCCCCTTATTTGGCTATGATTTCTGGTACCAGCCTCGTCACAAGACGATGATTAGTTCGTCATGGGGAGCCCCGGCAGCTTTCAGGACAGGTTTTGATCTTCAGCATGTCCAGGATGGCCTCTATGGAAGACATTTGCATGTGTATGACTGGCCTGGTGGTGAGCTCAAGCAGACACTGGATCTAGGCAGTACAGGCCTTCTTCCATTGGAGGTGTGTATTAAATACTAAGATGAGGAGTATTATAATGCAGCTCTATATCATATAACCATAGTTCTCTGGTTGTTTTCTTTGCAGGTAAGGTTTTTACATGACCCATCAAAGGACACTGGCTATGTTGGCTGTGCTTTAACAAGCAATATGGTGAGATTCTTCAAAACTGCGGATGGATCATGGAGCCATGAGGTTTGTTCGCAACTGCATGCTAATGACTACTTCTTTTATATACAAATTTATGTTTGTTCCATCTCACTGTACTAATTATGCTTGAATCTGCAGGTCGCTATATCCATAAAACCATTGAAGGTGCGCAACTGGATGCTCCTGAAATGCCAGGATTGATAACTGATTTCGTTCTCTCTCTGGATGACCGCTATCTATACTTGGTGAACTGGCTTCATGGGGATATCAGGCAATATAACATTGAGGACCCTGCAAAGCCTGTGTTGGCTGGACAAGTATGGGTTGGCGGGCTTCTTCAGAAGGGCAGCGATGCTGTCTATGTGACCGATGATGATAAAGAAGAGCAGTATACTGTCCCCCAAGTCAAGGTAAACTCTGCATTATTCCTCCTAAATCTTAATGGCTCAATGAGAGCATTTCATCCATGTTCTAATCTCAATTGAGTGATCCAGTATAACTACAATATTCATTCAAGGAACACATTTATCTGACATACCATCTTTCTTTCTTATAATCAGGGGCATCGACTTCGAGGTGGGCCACAGATGATTCAGCTGAGCTTGGATGGCAAGAGGGTTTATGTGACCAATTCTCTCTTCAGCCGGTGGGATGAGCAGTTCTACGGCCCTGATCTTCTCAAGAATGGCTCTCACATGTTGCAAATCGATGTCGACACAGAGAAAGGAGGGCTGGCTATCAACCCAAACTTCTTTGTGGATTTCGGCACTGAGCCTGAAGGTCCCTCCTTGGCCCATGAGATGAGATATCCTGGCGGAGACTGCACCTCTGATATATGGATCTAAGATGAAGGATTTGGCGTAAAGCCAAACAGGCAGCTGGAGATCCATGGTGTTGTGTTCGCTGTAATTAATTAAGATGGTTTCTTCCTTGCACTGTTGTAAGTGATGTCATATCAGCTGGAATAAAGTTCAGATAGAACCTCTTAGCATTGGCTTCAGGATATCTTAAGTCCTAATAAGTGATGTCTCTGATCCTGAATATTTAATTTTCTGATATTGTTGAAGACCTTAACATTGTCTACTTGAATTTTATTAATCGAAGAGAGTACGCTTATGGATCCTGCACTCTGGCCCAACATATGATTCGGTAGAAGAATAGCAAATGATTGAGCTGGAAGCAACGTAACACATGCAGTTGACATATAACGAAGGTGAAAATCGGGTAAAGCCCTCTGCAGCTCGTCCGCCCAGCTTTTCAATGCCCACCGCCCTGCTAGTATAACTTGAGCCTGCCGCTGCCCTTCTTTCCGTCCCGTCACCAAAACCATAGGGTTTAGGGCTTTAGGCATAGGGAGGCGGCGGCTGATTTCCCCCCTGATCCCGATCGCCATGCCCACCGGAGGCGAGCCGCAGCCGGATGATGAGGCCGTCGTCCTCCCCGATTGGGTGATGCTGTGCCGCGTCGGCCGCACGCTCTGCCACAACGGCCTAGACGCTGCTCGTGTGGCTGCCAACAAGAACAGGACCGGCGCTGCTACACTCGACATGGACGGCGGCCCCTCCTGCTACGTGTCCTTCACCCTCGCGGCTCCTCGAAAAGGGCTCTCCTACCTCAACCTCCACTGGCCGAAGGAACAAGTCTCAGACAACCTGCACGCCTATTCCTACGTCCGGGCAACCGACCAGGACCTCCTCCTCTTCGACGTCTCCGTCCCGCCGAGCCAGAGTTACTGCATATTGGACTTCCCGCCTGTTCTGTTCGTCTACAGCGTCGGTCCTTCCCCAGCGGTACAGCGGCTCTCTCTGGGTCCTTGCACCAACATGGATAGGAGAAGGCCGTTCCTGATAGATAACCACACCACAGGCATCCTGCGCCTCGCGGAGGACGGCTACATCGTTGCCGACCTCAATGTCTACCCAGAAGGAGCGGGCAATTGTGTTGAACTCTGCATCTTCAACTCCGACCTCAAAGAGTGGGAAATCATAACCGATATGTCTGTCCAGCAGCCGCAGGACCAGAGCAATGGCGGTCAGTTCCCCATCCTCTGGTCATCCCACAATGTGCTCGCTTTTGCCGGTCGTTTCCTGTGCTGGATCGACTACTTCAGCGGTGTCCTGCTATGCGACTTCTCCGACTCCCGGAGCTCCGCTTCGTGCCTTTCCCCGGAGAAGAAGAGTACCATGATGAGGTACGGGTTGAGAATTACTTCCCGCAGAGATTCCGAAGTGTGTCCATCAGCCAGGGCAAGATGTGCTTTGTCCACATTGATAATGACTTCCATGACCGAATATACAGTCCCGGCCACCACCTTGAGCTTCCTAAGAAAAACCGTGGGCCTGCCGAGAAAATCACCGTTTGGACTTTGAACTCCACGCTCGAGTGGGAGCTACATCACGTGATCAGCCTGCATCGACTCTGGGCGCAACCTGCTTACCAAGCTCTGGGCATACATCAACGTCTTCCTGAGTTCCCAATCATCGCCGCCGATGACCCCTATGTGCTGTGCTGCATGTTAACGGAGAAGGAATTTCGTGGTAAGGGGTGGATGATCATGGTTGACAACCATGCAGGTCTGCGGTCATGTACTCCCGAGTCTGAGTCTGTGGATACCAAAGCCCCCCATGACGGTTTTCCTACTATCCCCATAGTTCCAACGGTTTTCTGCAAATACCTTGAAAAGCCAACAGGTAACTAGAATAAGCTCTCTTATTATTCAAATGCTATGATGTCCATTTTACGTACGTACGTTTCTTTTGTTAGGCTGTTCCAAGTGTTTGAGTTTTAGCAGCCCCAGTTTTGTAGATGCACTACACTGCGCGTATAGCAATAACCGGAACGGTCACTTCGGTTTTCTAAACTATGTGACAAGTTAGCTGAGAGCTAACGGTGAAAGCATGATGTCATTACAATATAAAACCAGATTAAGTATATGACGCCTTTACCTTTATACTCCCTCCGTCCACAAATAGGTGGCGTACAAATTGAGGAGAAGGTCAACATATTTTAAGTTTGACTGAATATGTATGCATAAACGGAAAATCTATTCAGCAGGCGACTTATATTTGGCAAAACGCGACGCACCAACGCGAGTCGTTAGATCGAGAGCGAACGGTGCCGATTTGACCGGAACGAGTAACCTCCGCGCGTCGTGCACGTCGCGCACACGTCGACGTTTCGGGATGGTTTGCTGCGTTCATTCACCCAGGCGTTTCCTTCCTCCCGGCTCTCCTTCCTCCTCTCTCCCTGCGGCGACCGGGAGGCGAATCCGGGCTATTTCTTCTTCTCCGGCCGTTTCCGCTGAATCGCCGCCGTGAGCGCGTGCGGCCGGATTTGATGGGGAAGAGGTCTAGTTCCTCGGTGGCGCGCAGGTGCGGCCGGCGGTGCTTGACGGAGGTCTTCGACGCGTCCAGCGGCGGTCTTCGGAGGAGGGGGCGAAGCAACAGGAGGTGGGGGACGCCAAGGCGATGGGCATGGGTAGGCACGCACGCGCTCCAGATCCGCAGGTGCTCGGTCTCGCGCTGGTTGGGAAATTTCTGGATCGGAGCCAAGATGATGGAAGCGTAGCTGGGGATGGCGCGCGTCAATGACATGCCGCTCCTGCAGGACGGGCCGCCGCCGGGCGGGTTCGCGCCCGTGCGCTGCGCGCGCCACATCCCTACTATGGTGCCCAGTGCCATGGAGAAGGTCGTGGCTAGTGGCGGGGTAGCGGCCAGGGGCAGGACCAAGCGTGCCCGGGCCGGGGCAGAGGACGGCGGCCTGCTGCGGCGAAGAAAGGCCCCTGCGACAGGTGTGTGTGTGGAGGGTGGTGACGGTCGGGTCGCGGCGGCCGGCCGGCCGGCACGAGTTCGGCACACGGCGGACGTGGGAGTCTCGAGCTCGGATCGCTGGCCGTGGCGGCGGGGAACAGGAAGAGGTCGCAGTGGAGAGGCCATGACGCGCGCAGCCGGGAACATCGGCACGACGGAGAGCAGGGATTTCCAGAAATGAGTTTCGCTGCTGCAGTCGTCTGCAAATACCAACGCGCTAGCTAGACCAATGGACGAACATGGATCATTAGTAGGTTCAAGAGCAGATGGTACTGTCAAACTACGAATGCACTAGTTGCAGAAGCTCTAGCGTGATGTGATAGTCTTCAGCTGGCAAATAAGAGGGCATGCTCAGAATTGTGGTAGAGACAGACTGCAGCTAATGTAGTTGATTGCTGGAACTCTCGGCACCAAATTTGTGCTGAGATTTCACCCATCCTAGCTGAGATTCAGGAGCTTAGCTGTAGTTTTAATACTTTTGATTCTAAGTATGTAAATAAGACAGTAAATACTCTGCAGCTCACTTGTGTGCTAAATAAGTTGCTAAAGGTAGGCACGATTGTAGCTGTTTAGATCAGGTTCCTCCGTTTTAACTTCCTGCATAGGGACCGACTGTAATAATGCTGCTCTAAATCAATAAAAGCTCACGTGTTGTTCCCGCAAAAATAATCGTCGTAATAGTTACCCACCTAATATTATTTTAGTTATACATGTATTCATAATATATTTATCCACCACGAAATAAATTTAGTTACCCTACCTTTTAGGTAATAGTTACTCACCTAGTACCGATGAAGTTATCTTTATGTAGTTATCCATCACGAAATCGATATAGTTACCCTATCTTGTCGGTAATAGTTACCCACCCAATACTAATATAGTTACCCATCCGATACTGATAAAGTTACCCATGATTCATAATATAGTTATTCACCATGAAATCTATTTAGTTACCATACTCTCTCCTTTCTCCGTAATAATTACCCACCCAATACTGATGGAATTACCCACACAGTTACCATGTGTTCATGATGTCGTTATCCACCATGAAATCGTTTTAGTTACCCATAGTTACTCACCTAATACTGATTGAGTTACCAACCCAGTACTGATAAAGTTACCCATGTGTTCATGATGTAATTATCCAACACGAAAATCAATTTAGTTGTCATACTCTCTCGGTAATAGTTACCACCCCAATACTGATTGAGTTACCCACCCAGTACTGATAAAGTTATCCTTGTGTTTTCCTGTGTAGTTATCCACAACAAAATCAATATAGTTACCATACTCTCTCGGTAATAGTTACCACCCCAATACTGATGGAGTTACCACCCAGTATTGAAAAAGTTACCCATATGTTTTCATGTGTAGTTATCCACCACAAAATCGTTATAGTTACCATACTCTCTCGATAATAGTTACCACCCAGTACTGATAAAGTTACCCCGTGTGTTTTCATGTGTAGTTATCCACCACAAAATCGTTATAGTTACCCTACTCTCTCAGTAATAGTTATCACCCGATAATGATGGACTTACCCACTCAGTACTGATAAAGTTACCCATATGTTTTCATGGTGAAGTTATCCAACACGAAATCAATGTATTAGTTGCCATACTCTCTCGGTAATAGTTACACACCCAATACTGAGAGAGTTACCCACCCAGTACTTATGAAGTTATCCATGTGTTTATGATGTATTTATCCACCATGAAATCGATGTAGTTACGAACACAATGCCTATCTTTTTTATGTGTAGTTTCACTATGAAATCGACAGTTATCATCCTAATACTTATGCATGATAAATTTACCATCTCAAAGTGATGTGGTAACTTTAAAGCTCGTAAAAATCTGAAAGAACAACACAAAATGGTTCGATTTCAACCCGAAAACTAATCACTAATATGGTGGGTAACTTACGTACTCAACCCTTGGTAACTTATATGTTACGTGGGTGGTAACTTTTGTGCAAAAAAAAAAAGTTGTCGGAACATATCGACATGGGATCTAGTTTCGAAGATCTCGTCGCGACTAGTCCAACGGTGAAAACGGATTCTAAATCGGATAAACGGTTTGGGTTACAAAACTTTTTGAATTTTTTAGTTTCACATTTAATGTGTGATGACATCATCTTGTTTGTTTGTTTGTGCATGCATGCAAATGGGTAATTTTCTGGCTCGGTCGTGCGTATAGATTAGCTAATCAGCTTGTTTGTTTTTTTTGCATGCATGCATGTGAGACGAGACCTTGCTAGTTGCGTACGCATTGGCTAAATATAAGGCACCTGCTGTATAGTGGTTCCCATACATAAATATGAAGATTTATAATACCAAACCAATATCAATAGATTCACCATTAGATAATTTTCATAATGTAGTTTTGAAATGTGGTAGTTATTGATATTTTCTTCTATATATTCAATCAAACTTAGAAAATGTTGACCTTTTTGCTCAATTTATAAGCCACCTATAACCGAGGGAGTATTATTGTTGAGAGCGACGCTATTTTCTTTATCAATATACCCCAATGCAATGTCATTTCTCTTCCTTGTTTGTCTATTTCTTTGTTGAACTATAATCGTTTGCAGCATTCTTTTTAAGTGGCAGTTCATCTTATCTATCCATACTGCACGCAAGATGTTTAGATGGCGTATATATCTGAGTTGTTTTTATTCCTGTTTTCAAAGGGGTGGCATGCAACAACGACAAGGTTGCAACTCAGTCTTTCAAAGAAGCATAAGCATGCAAGGTTTCTTTCAAAGAATCGTAAGCTCTGCAAGGCAAAGACATGGAATGTGGTGACTGGAGCACTTTGGCGACGCTTGTATCGAAGATGACATTTGTTAATGGTGCACTGCAGGCAGAACCAAGTCAATAAAGCAAAATATCGCATTGATGTGATGAATGATTATCTATACTAGCACAATAACCCTGCGTTGCTACGTGTAGACCAAGTGTTTATCCCATATATTTTGCAAAACAGATAGATTTTATAATTATTGAATGCAAATGAGCAGCGAGAACACATCTTTCTTATACTTTTAAATTAAAACATGTTCATGTCAAATCGTGTTGTCAAGCCCTATCACGTTAACATCTTTCCTAATTTTTGTCTTATAAAATGTTTGCAATTGGTTACCTTCGCTTTGCCATCAATGTATCTGAACTTGCTACTGCCAATACCTTGATACGTGATCGGGAATTCTGTTCGTTGCAAAGAGACGTCACCGCATTGGATAATAGGCACCAGCAGAAGTTTTCCGATTTACATTGGCCTTCATTTTCCTGAGAATCAGATTTTTCTTATCTAGAGGATGTTGTGTCGGTCTTGATTGAAAACGAATATTTTGCAAAATATTTTATACATGAACTACAAAAGGCGTAGAAGTTTTCAGAAAAAAGCGAATCAACTTATCCTGGATTTCCGTTAAAAAAAAACTTATCCTGGATTTTGGCCCGAGGGCTTTCTGATTGCACATGCCAAAGCAATATATACAAGCTGCAGAAAAAAGAGAGAAGAGAAAATATGATGCTGAGATCACCAAGAAGGCTTGAATTGAGATTAGAAAGATGAGTTATTTGCACTGGTGGTCACACAACTCGACAGCTATGTGCACTTAAGTCACACAACTGGATAACTGAATTTTTTGGTCACACAACTCGTCATCTGGTGCACTTAAGTCACTGACCCCACCTGTCAGGCCGTTTTCCGTTGAAGTTGATGCTGACTGGACACATAATTTTGCAAAAAAAACCCTGTATTTTTGTACATTTGCAAAAAAAAAACCTGTATTTTTTTCAAAAAAACCCCTGAATTTTTGAAATGTCCAAAAATACAGGGTTTTTTTTGCAAATGTACAAAAATACAGGTTTTTTTTTGCAAGATTACGTGTCCAGTCAGCATCAACTTCAACGGAAAACGGCCTGACAGGTGGGGTCAGTGACTTAAGTGCACCAGATGACGAGTTGTGTGACCAAAAAATTCAGTTATCCAGTTGTGTGACTTAAGTGCACATAGCTGTCGAGTTGTGTGACCACCAGTGCAAATAACTCTTAGAAAGATCGTAGCAGAAACAAAAAAACAAGTGGCAGAAAAGAAAGGAAAGAAATGTAAAGAAGAAGCAAGCAACTCAGGCTAGAGCTACAGAGAGAGGTGCCTAGAGAGCTCGGTCCAGTGGTCATGCTCAGGCAGTCAGGCTCAGTCAAGTGGTGATGCAATTGTTCCTCACAAGGCTAGTAGAGTTCACATGTTCGATGAGTGTAGGTGATCACTGGTCATGTATAAATTTGGTCTTTTTTGTGTCCTTATTTAGCTCCAGTTAAACCAGTGCCATTTTGTTATGTGGAACTCTTGTTTGAGTCCCTATCTACATGTTG
Organism: Poa pratensis; assembly: GCA_947311845.1. Taxonomy (NCBI): domain Eukaryota; kingdom Viridiplantae; phylum Streptophyta; class Magnoliopsida; order Poales; family Poaceae; genus Poa; species Poa pratensis. The sequence continues at coordinate 41,445,599 of CAMZMU010000058.1, forward strand.
TGAAACTTATTGTAGTTATCTAGCTCGAGTAAGTGAAACTTGGGTGAATTTGGTGTCACACATCTAACACCATATCATGTCACACGACTAATACTTCAGCTCAGCACATAATTTCTCCAGAACGAGAAAAACTAACATCACGCAAAGTAGACCTATAACGATCTTCAACAACAACATAGCTTCTGTCAATGTAACCAACAATGAGTTCATAGTCTTTTGCAGCTCTTCTTTACTGCACTCCTCATTTCCATTCACCATTGAAGTTGCTCCACTGTCTTGCACCTCTTCCTTCATGCACTTCAATTCCCCCTTCTACCATCTGCCCAATCTATGCCATACACAATAGCATCACCTTGAAGGTAGTGCTTTTCCACCAAATGTTCAACGTATTCAAGCAGAAATTCGCTTTGGAGCTCGGGCTCATATGCTCCCGTTATTTTCGACAAAATTTAGCAAATTGAAAACTCATCAAAAAATTCCGAAAAAATCATGCATGTACCTGACCATGTTGCACACCACCATGATTTTTTTCGCACCGAAATGACATCGTATGCGCCCTGTACAAAAATGACAAATTTCCTGTCAGATTTGAGATTCAAAATTTGAATTTTCTGACACGCAATTTGTCATTTTTGTACAGGGCGCGTACGATGTCATTTCGGCGCGAAAAAAATCATGGTGGTGCGCAACATGGTCAGGTACATGCATGATTTTTTTCGGAATTTTTTGATGAGTTTTCAATTTGCTAAATTTTGTCGAAAATACCGGGAGCATATGCTCCCGGGAGCCAAAACGCTGCTCTCGTATTCAAGCTCCTAGTGCTAGAAATTGCAACCAAACTATAAAATGAAGATAAAAACAATCAAAATGTGAAACTTCTCTCTAAACAATACCCCATGTTTCAAATTGAACTTGAAATCAACTAAAAACTTCAAATTTTACTAACAAATTCCATGTTTCTGGACATGCCCCATGCTTCTTACATTTGTAGAACACCCAGCCGTTGTGGTCCTCCGTCCCAAACATGTAGTGCTTCACCAAGCACCCACAATCTGGGAAGGGATTGCCGTAACCGAAGGTGACCGGTGGCGGAGCGGAGAACGGTACGAGCTTGCGGCCAACATGGCTTCTAAATGACGACGCTCGCTACCTAAATCCATCCGCCGTCGGTAAAATATTGATTTAGGATTCAACCAAGGTAAGAGGGGAATTGCTCGGTTAAGTTTTGAGAGAGAGAGGACGTACCGCTTCGCCTCCATATCGCCGGAGAGAGAGGCGATTGGATCTCATCACCACCGCCGTAGGTCTGCCCCGCCTCTGTGCCCTTCAGGCCATGGAGGCACGGTGGATCTCGGCCCTCGTCGACGAGAGGGCTCCGCTTTTCTGGTTTTAGTGCCCAGTTTTGCTGAGGCGACGCTCTGTTGGTGGCGGCGGCGCTTCCTGCAATAATGTCTCTCCGATTTCAGCCCCATCTCGACGGCGACGTCGAGAAGCTTGTGGGAGTGGTGTGGTTCTCGATGAATTCTTCTGGCGGTAGCGGTCTCCGGATTGTCATGGAGCTTCATCGGCGGTTCATCCTTCTTCTTTGGCTCCGGGACGGATGTGGTCTTCTTGACCCGTTCGGCGACTTCCTGTCCGCAACCAACAACGTCAGGCCGCCTCTGGGAGGAGCGGCAGCGGCGGCGCGCCGTCGACACGGTCCGAAGGTTAAAGATGAAGGTCATCTCAAGGATCTCGTTGTAATTTTCGATTTTGTTGAGGTGTTTTGTACCGTTCGGTGTTTCTTTTAATACCAGGGTCCTTTTTCGCAATTTTTTTTTTTTTTGCGAAACACAGTACAACGCAGACGCTCACATACACTCACCCCTATGAACGCACGCACACACCCTACCCTATGAGCACCTCCGAGAGACTGAGTCAGTGGATCAGGTCTTGAGATTGACGAAGTCACCACGGGCGCCTCGCTGTCGACGGGAACGTTGCCTCTCACTGAATAATATATATTACGCTTAAATGAGAAACACCAGCGTCAAACCTGGGGTTTGAACTCTGATGGGATAGGGGTACAACCACCCTGATAACCATCCTATCACAGGCAAGATCTCGTAAAAAAGAAAAAAAGTTTTGAGAGAGAAGAGGGGAAAATTGCCCGTTTATGCCAACAACGGGTTTTACGATGACATAAATGAATTAGGACAATATAAAATCGATGACTAACCGTGGATGGTTAAGGCAGCAAGTTTTTGACGCACTCTTTTCCTTATCAGGATATCTAAGGAGACTGGAAGGTTTTTAATGAGACGGCCTGCTTGCTTATATATATATATTGATTTTTTTTTAAAAAAACTCAATGTTAAATGTTAACGGGAGAAGACGTTTCCTTGGAGAGCAGGGCAAGGACCGGATGATCTCGTTTATCCCATGCCAAAACCGGAATGCCCGTAGCGGCTCATTCCTATCCACTTCCGCTATCCAAGCCCATCACGAGCCCACGAGATATTTTCCGCTGGATGCCCCCAAACCACGAGATATTTTGGAGGCCTGGTGCGCGAGTACATAGCGAGCCCGAGCCGCAAAACCCTAGCCGCCGCCGCCCGTCTCCTCTTAAACCCCAGGCCCCACTTTCCCCGTCTCCATTCTCCTCCCCCCGCGCCGTCTCGCCCCCCTCAGGTACGGCCCTCCTTTTCCTTCTCCTCTCGGCATGATCTCACCGTGGGGGCGGCGGATCTGGTCGTGATCCGTCGTCCTCTTCCGCTAGAGGGATCGTTCGCTGTCGTTGTTAGTCTCGAAATAGGGATGTATGCTATTTCATGTTGTTGCTGTTGTTATTGATGAGATTCGAGTGTTTCGCATGCCTGTCTGTTCTCTTAATCTCCGATTCGAGCGTTTGAGTAGCAGGGAGTTGCGTAGTGGGTTTCGATTTCTTCCTGTTCTGTTGGGTGGTAGCAGAGAGAGGCGAAGTCGGTTCGATTTCTTCTTGTTTTGTTGAGTTATTTATGGGTTGTCGTCATCCTAGTGCGAGTTGCATGTTTAGGAGTGGAACTGTGTGATTCTAACATTGTGTTGGGCTGGGATCTCCACCTAAAATAGGCGAGGTACTCTGATCTGTTGCGATCCGTATCATCTAATTGTTTTGGTTTGGTCCGGATTATTAGAATCTTGTGCGTTATGTGTGTTGACTCATGGAAGCTTAGAGATCGTGTTTCATGGGGTGTTTTCTCCGGTTAGAATATGAAAGTTTTGTTGTTTGTACCTAGTGTGTACCCTATTTGTACTTTGGTTAGTTCATCTAGCTGATGATTTATGTATCGGTGCAGGTTCAGTCTTCCTCCATGGCGGCTTTCAACAAGCTCGGAAGCCTCCTGAGGCAAAGTGCTTTGACGAGCAGTGCCTCAACTGGCTCAGCTCCTGCCCTGTTCAACGCTGCACGTTTCATGTCCTCCAAGCTTTTCGTAGGTGGTGAGTGTTCGTTCCAGCGTTTCTTTGTACACAAGCATGCTCTAGGCCACCAGGACTTACTTATTGTTATTTTAACAGGTCTGTCCTGGGGTACTGATGATCAGTCTCTGAAAGAAGCATTTACCAGCTTCGGAGATGTTGTTGAAGGTCAGTGTATTCCTTAGGGTAATCATTGCTCGGAGATGATCAGTCTCTGAAAGTCTTGATTTGATTCATTGCTTAATAATCTTAATTTCTTCTCATTTTACAGCTCGTGTAATCACTGACAGAGAGACTGGAAAGTCTAGAGGTTTTGGTTTTGTGAGCTTTGCTGATGAGGAGGCAGCGAAGACCGCTGCATCTAGCATGGACGGCCAGGTGAGTGTGAACCAGACATGTGCTGTTTTGTTTTTGCAGTGTTAATGAACTGTAGGTTTGTGTAGAATATAAATGGAACAAGTGAAGGGTGTACTGCACCTGATAAATTTTTACAATGTTTTGGGAGGAAGTCAGTTATAATTTTCTAGCATTTCATGCTTCTGAGTTGCAGATTAGTTTTTACATATTTTCCATTGTGAATTTGTGATGTTTTTTATCAAGGGAATTAGGGTATATTTTCTCTACTTGTCTGCCTGCATTTTAGTCAATAGCCCATGTCTGAGTACGTCCTATGCTCTTATTCGTGAGCTTATGGATCTATTGCCTCTCCAATATTTGTAGGAACTTCAAGGCCGGAGTGTCCGTGTGAATTTTGCCAATGAGAGACCTGCTGGAGGAGCTTCGGTGGTGGGGGCGGCGGTGGCTACGGTGGTGGTCGTGGCGGAGGTGGTGGTGGCTACGGTGGTGGTGGCTATGGCGGTGGTGACCGTGGTGGCTATGGAGGTGGTGACCGTGGTAGCTATGGCGGTGGTGGACAGGACTACAACTAAGCACCAACTATCAGAGTTAAAATAATGAGCTTTTTAGGACCGTCTTGGTTATGTGGAACCTATGCTATGTCAATCTGTTATCTGTGATGGGTGAACTCCCCTTAGGAGTTCTGGTTCTACCTTATTTTCAGTTTTGGTTTGTTTCTGCTGGTGCGATATTGCAGCCGTGTGTAAGCTTCGATGACTGGAAGCATACGAGTTCGTGACAATGCCAGTCTATTGCACTTTGTACTTGTAGAGAATGAGCATTTGTTAGAGTAATCATAAATTCTCCTGTTTAGAATCAAATATCGAAATTTCTGCCTAATTCACTTCTAACCAGAATCGTTCTGTGCGATTTTCTTCTTTTATATGCAAGTTTGTTTTGGTTGGAAAATGCTGTAACCATATGATGTTTCGGCTGATATGGAAGCAGGCAAGCAGCGAAGCCTCTGCTGTGGTAATTACATGCTTGCTTCTGTCTGATGAACTAGGAAATTAGTTAAGCTGGTTAAAGAGCAATTGACGTCTTCAGAACAGGGAAATCATTGATCGCCTCGGCAATGAATTGAATTCTAGCAGTATAATTATAGCAGTTTTCTATAAGAAAACGAGGCATTTGTAAAATGTCTCAGACGTGCATGGAGAGAAATGTTCGCAAAATATTCATTTTGCAAGAGACAGAAAAAGAACTTCAAAAGCCAAGAAACAATTCAGATTTAATCACCATAGTATGATCGCAATAAAAATAAACCCTATGAAATAAAAAATTATAAGATACACCTGTATATACCGATTAAAGTCAAGCAGAGCAAGCTGAGGGCGAAGGCTAAATCTGTGGTGTGTAGGCAGCAGACGCTGCAAAAGATTCTTTACCTGGCAGATTACAAGTAGTGGACTTCCAGAAATGACCGGCACCATGGCTAGGTGGTGCCGCGTCCTCTTCGGCGCTGGCTCCATCTTCACCTTCTTCATCAACGCCGATGAAGGAGCGCACACGGCTCGCAGATGGAGATGTCGCTGCTGCTCCCAGTGCGACACCGTGTCCTTGACCCTGAGCAATGTCGCGGCCGGTGTGCGAGGCGATCCGCGGCAGGACGAGGCGAGCGGGAGTAGGAGCGCGGTGACGAGGCCGACACAGAGCCGGTTGAAAGGATCGGTATGACACCTAGAGGGGGGGGGGGGGGGTGAATAGGTGCTACTTCAATTTTAGTACTTTTTCAATTTAGGCTTGACACAAAAGGTAAATTCTCTAGATATGCAACTACGGTGAATTTACCTATATGACAAGCGAGCAACTAAACAAGATACACGAAGTAAAGACAATAAAACAAGGATAGAAGTAACCGAAAGTGAAAGCACGCGGAGACACGGATGTAATCCCGAGTTCCTCCTTTTTAGGGGAGTACGTCTCGTTGGAGAGGTGTGAGCTACCACAAAGGTCAAAACTCAACCGCCACAAAGGCGGGTGCACCCTCTTCTCCGATGAACCGCACCACAAAGGTTTGGTTCACCTTCCACTATCGGAATCCTTCAAGGCGGAATCCGGAGCCCTTACAACAACGATCCGGGGCACAACCCACAAGAGGATTGGGGGCTCCCGAACAGCTACAAATCTGTCACAAAGACAATCAAGTGAGTACAATATGAGGCTAGGTTTTCCAAAGGAAATCCTAGCAAAGGGTCCCTCAAGTGAATGAGGGGGAAAAGTAAATCGGCTTGGTGAAGATGTAGATCTTGGTCTCCTCCTTCGATTCCCCAACTTTGAGCTAGATTGAGTGGTTGGGTAGGGAGATCTAGGAGGAGGAAGCTTGCGTTAATGGAGGTGAGAGAGTGTGTGAAGCTTGGTCTTCAATGGGGAAGAAGACCTCTTAAATAGCCTCTCTCCCAAATCTGGCCGTTGGACAGCCAGATTCCCGCAGCGGTACTACCGCCAGCAGGGGCGGTACTACCGCTACGTGTAGAGCGCATCGCCAGCTTCGCGTCGAGCCGTTGACCTCCTGGCGGTACTACCGCTGGCCCTGGCGGTACCACCGCCCGGTACCGCTGGAGGTACCGCTGGTACCCACAGAAGCACAAAAGCGGCGGTACCCCGAGCGGTACCGCGGGCGGTAGTGGTCCTTCACCACAGCTCAGATGCGCTGCGAAAAGCACGTGGCGGTACTACCGCCAGGAGGGCCGGTACTACCGCCATGGAGCGGTACTACCGCTGGGTACCGCTGGAGGTACCGCTGGTACCAACAGAAGCCGGAAATCGGCGGTACCACTGGCGGTACCGCAGCGGTAGCTGCGCCCTTGTGCGTAGCGCAGCACAGAGGAGCTGTGCAGCGGTACTACCGCTGGAGCCAGCGGTACTACCGCTGCCTGGGAAAAACCTTCCCACACAGCCTGTTGCGAGTAGAATTCAACCGCGATCTTTTACCTACTAATTTCTGCATAGATCAACAGATATATTAGACTAACTAATTGTGTTGTTAACAAACACCAAAACCATAGGCAAAGGAGATGCCCTTTCAATCTCCCCCTTTTTGGTGTTTGATGACAACACAAGTAGTTACAACGCAAAAGGCTAGTAAAATTTCGACGGAGCTCCCCCTAGACATGTGCAATACTCGAAATGTCTTTGAATACACAAGTGCACATAATCTAGGATCAACACTCCCCCTAGATTTTACAAACCATGCAAGCATAAAGATATATATAAAGAAAGGCTTGCACACATTAACGACATGAACAAAGAGACATAAAGGAGAGTTCACATGTCTTACACCATATGGATAGAGGGTTCCAAGAACTGAAAATAAAGAGTGTTCACAAGCAAAGGACAAACCACGAGAGAAAAACGAGCTTGTGACACATCCCTCGCAAACCCCCGCACAGTCCTACTAGATATCTCTCCCCCTTTGGCATCGAGACACCAAAAAGGGAAGAGATCGATGCTACGTCCCAACGGCTACTCGAAACCAGCTGGAGGCGGCTGAGAGGTGGCATCATCTTCTTCATAGTCAGACCAAGTGATGACATTCCCTTCGCTGTCATGAGCTTGCCATTCATCCCACGTCTTGATATTCTTCTCCGAACCGGACTGCACATCTTCTCCTTGAGCACGACGGAGAGCAACCTCAGCCTGACGAGCCTTCATCTTCTCTTCATATGTATCATATTGGAACCTCTCCACTTTCTTGGACACTTTGAAGATCTTCTTCATTTGAAGAGCCATCCATTTCATGGGTCCAACTTTAGAGGGACCAGCCTCGTCAACCACTTCCTTGCTTGTCTTCTTGGGGTGAGACTTGATGAGGAGCTTCTTGCTTTTGTGGGGAATCCATTGTTCCGTATCGCCAAGGTCTTCAATGGAGTTGTTCTCAAGCCACTTCCACACGATGATGCGCATGATGAGAGGAGCAAAAGCAATGTTCTTCCTCTTGCTAATGACGTGCCACAACTCATTCCAGATATAGTCCATAACATCCAATTGCTTCCCCTTGCCTTGCATGTCCTTGGTGAGAAGCAAGAGATTCTTAAGATAGGCATGAATTTCATCGATGTTGCCAACCTTGGGGTTGATGGTTTCGCGATAAATCCGGTGCATGATGTCCCAAGTGGGAAAGAGGCCCTTGGATTTGCCAACCTTCCACTTGACAGCACTGTCGGGATCATAAAGAGGAAGGAGCTGCGAAACATCCTTGGCTTCGACCCCCGGAAAGTGAACACGGAAATGAGTTTCTTCAAAATCATCGGGCTCAAAGGGACCAAATTCCTCATACTCAAACATGGCAGCAACCTCTTCCCAAAGCACTTCAAACTTTTGGTCCTTAGTCATCCATACAATGCGACGCTTAGTTTCATTTCCCATGTGGACAGTGGCAAGGAATTGGGCAACAGCTTCTCATCAAAATCCTGCTCCAACTCCATCATAGGCAAGAGTCCAAACTCTCACAAATAGCAAGAGCCTCTCCAAAATATTCAGGATGGGCTTTCATGTGTGCCATGTTGATATGATGCTGCTCCACATAGTTGTCCTTGGGCTTCTTCAGGAGAATCTCATTGTAAATCTGTTCTTGAAACTTGTTATGGAAATAGGGATTGTTGCCCCGAACGGATGGAATTTGCTCCATCCTCTCAATGACATAGCAGTCTTGCACCCTCTTGGCAATGAAATCTTGATCAGGCATGTCACTTGCAGACTTGGGCGAGCTGCAGCTTTGGGCTTCACTTGAGGAGGAAACTTCCGACGGGTGACAGGGACCCCATCTATCTCATCTCTAACTTCATCTTCACTTGTGTCTGTGCGCTGTTTCTTGTTCCCAGCAACCTTGGTACGAGCAGCACGAGGCTGACTACCTGTGAAAGCATAAGGAGGGGCAAGCATATAGATAAGAATGCACAAAGTTCATGAAATGTGGGAAAGGAACACATGGTACAAGATTTAGAGGAAATGATGCTAGAATTGGAGTGCTACATCTAGGTGATAAGATGTAACAACAAGGTAATAGGATGGCTTCAATAGGAAGCCCTAAAATTACCTAGGGTTACTCCTTAAAATCTAGATGAAGAACTTTAAATCTAGCCAAAAATTTCCAGTAAAATTCTACACAAGGTTCAAGATCCACATGTGCTACACTTCTACCAACTCAATCTACCACGAATTCACAAAAGATAGCCACGAATTTCATCTTCATCCATCAACTAGATGAGAGAGAGGGAAAGGGCGTACCGGAACTCATGGCAGAGGATCGAGGAGAGGGAGAAGAGCAGGAGCCGTCCGGGGTGGAGGAGCACGAGCTCCCGTGGCCGGAGGGCTGCTTCCCGGCGAAGAAGATGGCCGGCGGCGGTGGGATCCGAGTGGAGTTGGAACGGGGAGAGAGAGAGCAAATGAGGAACTCTCCAAAAAACTGTTCTCCCCGTGCCCTTATCCACTCAGAACCCCGTGGCGGTACTACCGCTCGCTCCAGCGGTAGTACCGGCCCCCGATACGGAGCGGCGCTCGGCGGTACCGCGCTGCGCAGTGTTTTGCAAAAACACGCGCAGCGGTAGTACCGCCAGAGGGCCCGGTAGTACCGGCGCCTGAAAAAAAAACAGTTAGGGCTCAAAAAGAGCCCCGAACCCGTTTTTACTGCCGGTTTCGACCATCCACAAAGCTAGGAACACGAACAAAGTGTATTTTTAGAGAGACATGGCTTAAGGGATAGGAGATGTGGCTTAGGATAGAGCAAGAAACTGGGGAAGAAGAGTATGCCCAAATTTGCAAGAAACAAATACGAAGGGCCAAACTTGAGCACTCTTCCTAAAACTCAAAGACTAGGAACCCAAAATAAAACCAAATAAGATCAACTCCTCATAGGGAGGAGGGCGGTGGCCAAGGCCACCATGTATGAGTATGTGGTGTGACACCGCGAAGATATATCTTGGGTTCACGGCCACAACTCGTCATTTAAGCTCAAAATTCATTGAACGAATATAGAGAGACAAATGAGTTCTTATATTGGCATAATGGGGGGAGGGATAGTCCAATGGATTAGGACCGCACTCCCCCTATTTCCATGCCTACACCTAAACCAAATAGATAGTCAAAATATAGGTGTGTATGCAAGATATTCAAGCGACGCTCCCCGAATCGATGATATTTAGCTCATGCCTCAAATAAGTGAACCTTGCTTCATCAAGTGGCTTCGTGAACATATCGGCAAGTTGGATCTTCGTGGGAATATAGCCAAGCTCAATGTCACCCCGGTTGATGTGATCACGGATGAAGTGATAGCGAATCTCAATATGCTTCGTTCTTGAGTGCTCCACCGGGTTGTGGCCAATCTTGATAGCACTTTCATTGTCACATAAAAGAGGCACTTTGTCACAATGGACACCGTATTCCTTTAAAGTTTGCCTCATCCACAACAATTGAGTGCAACAACTAGCGGCCGCCACATACTCGGCTTCGGTGGTGGAGAGAGATATGCAATTTTGCTTCTTAGAAGACCAACTCACCAAGGACCTACCAAGGAATTGGCAAGCCCCGGAAGTTGATTTCCTATCATCCTTGCAACCGGCCCAATCCGAATCCGTGTAACCGGCAAGAGAGAATGTTGAGCCTTTAGGATACCACAAACCAAACCTTGGGGTATGAACTAAATATCGAAAGATTCGAAGAACCGCCGTTTGGTGGCTTTCTTTGGGAGCCGCTTGGTACCTTGCACACACTCCTACACTCAACACAATATCGGGTCTAGATGCACAAAGATAAAGCAAAGAACCAATCATAGAACGATAGAGCTTTTGATCAACATCCTTATCTTTACCCTTTGGATTAAGTTCAAGATGACACTTGGTGTCCATAGGAAACTTCTTCTCTTTAGCATTTTGCATCTTGAACCTCTTGAGCATGTCTTGGATATATTTGGCTTGAGAGATGAAGGTCCCTCCACTCAATTGCTTGATCTCAAAACCAAGGAAGTACTTCAACTCTCCCATCATGGACATCTCGAACCTATCGGTCATAAGCTTTGAAAATTCATCATTAAAAGCTTTGTTAGAAGAGCCAAATATGATATCATCAACATAAAGTTGGCATATGAAAAGCTCCCCTTTAACCCTCTTGGTAAAAAGAGTGGGATCGATTTGCCCCACTTCAAAGCCACGGTCTACCAATAGCTCTCTTAGGTGCTCATACCAAGCACGAGGTGCTTGTTTGAGACCATAGAGCGCCTTATCAAGTTTGTAGACATGGTTAGGGAAGTGTGGATCCTCAAATCCCGGAGGTTGCTTAACATATACCAACTCCTTTAAAGGACCATTAAGAAAGGCACTTTTCACATCCATTTGTTGCAACTTGAAATTATGATGTGATGCATATGCAAGAAGGATACGGATGGACTCAAGGCGAGCCACGGGAGCATAGGTCTCTCCAAAATCAATGCCTTCAACTTGAGAGTACCCTTGAGCTACCAATCTTGCCTTGTTCCTCACAACCATTCCATGCTCATCTTGCTTGTTCTTGAATATCCACTTGGTGCCTATAACATTGAGGCAATCTTTTGGCTTCTCCACTAGATTCCACACTTTGTTGCGCTTGAAGTTATTGAGCTCTTCATGCATGGCTTCCAACCAATCCGGATCTTCAAGAGCTTCAAAGACTTTCTTTGGTTCCACCATAGAGATGTGGGCTTGATGTTCATTGAAATTTGCCAATTGTTTTCTTGTGGTGACCTTGTTCTTGACATTAACAATGATATTTTCTAGATGAAGACTCTTTCTTCTCCAATCCTTTTTGACTCTTGCTATACGACGGGTTTCGATATCCTCATTGATGCGAGGAATTTCCGCTTGATCATCTTGATCATTTGAGTCCCCGTCTTGACCGGAGTGTTGACCTTGATCATCTTGAAGCACATCTTCAACAAAGGAAGGAGAGGGTTGATCTTGGTCTTGACCTTGGCTAGACAATAGGAGAACTTGGTTCTTGAATAGCACTTGGTCAACTTGAGGAGGGCTTGAACTTGTTCTTGGGTAGGTGCATCATTTGCTTCCATAGAAGGTGCAACTTCAACTTGTGATGATGGAGTCTCCACATGAGTGGAGCTAGGACTTGCTTGAGGAGGCTCATGATGGATTTCAATGGGGCGATGGAAACCAACCCCCATTCTTCTTATTGCTTCTTGAGGTTCCTCATTATCTACATCACAAACATGAAATTGCGCCACTTGGGAGCCGTCATTCTCATCGAACCTCACATCACAAGATTCTATGACTTTCCCAACGGTCTTGTCATAGACTCTATAGGTGTGAGATTCGGCACCGTAACCAACAAAAACACCCTCTAAAGCTTTAGATTCAAATTTAGACAAACGAACACTTTTGTTCTTATAGAAACACTTACAACCAAAAACTCGGTAGTAGGAGACATTGGGCTTGTTGCCGGTGAGCATCTCATAAGATGTAAACTTCTTGCCAACACGAAAGAATAACCGGTTAGATGAGTGACACGCCGTGGAGATAGCCTCGGCCCATAAGAATAGCGGAGACTTAAACTCCGCCAACATAGACCTTGCCATATCCATGAGAGTCCGGTTCTTCCTTTCGGCTACACCATTTTGTTGAGGGGTATATGCAGCGGAATATTGATGACGAATCCCCTCTTCACTAAGAAACTCATTTAAGGTGTAGTTCTTGAACTCGGAGCCATTATCACTCCTAATGACCAAAATAGGGACATTGTATTGGCGTTGAACAATATTGGAAAAGTCGATGATGGTTTGTTGGGTTTCATCCTTCGTCTTGAAGAAATAAACCCAAGTAAATCTTGAATAGTCATCAACAATCACCAAACAATATTTCTTCCCACCAAGACTAGGTTGAGGCACGGCACCAAAGAGATCAACATGAAGAAGTTCCAAAATCCTCTTGATGAAAATGGTCTTGCCCGGATGGGGAGAATCATGCATCTTTCCTTCAACACAAGCCCTACAAAGACGATCTCTAGAAAAAGAAACATGTCTTTTAGTCCAAGAATGTGGCCACCCTTGTGAAGACTTTGCAAAGTTCTCATGTTGACATGGGACAAGCGGCGATGCCACAACCACCCCACGTCGGCCTTTCCGAATAGGCATATTGCTTGAGTGTTGGTAGACCCCGAAAAGTCTACCACAAACAACTCATTTTCAACATACCCAACGAACATGACCTTTAGAGTCTTGCTCCTCAAGAGTACCACCATATCAATAGTAAAATGGACATCAAAGTTCATCTTATTAAGAGCACGAACGGACATAAGATTGTAACCTAGAGACTCAACAAGCATGACATTTACAAGGGTGATATCCCTTGCAACTACCACCTTGCCGAGACTCTTTACCTCGCTTTGATTGTCACCATAAGAGACGGATGAGTTATTTAGATTTGGTCTCAACTCCGTCATAATCTCCTTGCTTCCGGTCATATGACTAGTGCATCCACTATCAACCACCCATTTCGATCCACCGGAAGCATAGTCCTACAAGAAATCATTGCTTGGATTTAGGTACCCATTTCTCAATGGGTCCTCTTTGGTTAGCAACAAGGGTCTTAGGAACCCAAATAGAGTAATCAATGTAACCATCATATGGACCAACATATTGAGCATAAACATCCCCATAATAATCAACATAAAGAATATAGTTGGGGTTGTTATGCCCCGCAAAGTCACTACGAGTGGTCTTGCCCCTTGTGGCACTACCACCGCAATGGAAGTCTTGGCTTGTGCGGGCTTGGTCTTGATCTTCTTGTTGTTGCCCACTTTCTTCTTGGGCTCGGCTACATAACCAAGACCCTCCTTCCCTTTGTGTGGTTTTTGCTCAAATAAGTAAGCAATACCCTTATCTTTACCTTTGGGAATAGAGGTCTTGGCACTAACATTTTCTTCAATAACATTTTCATGAACACGAGGAAGAATAGATATGCTAGTTGAGCTAGATTTAGAAAGTTGAGTTTGAAGTTGCTCATGAGACTTGACTAAAAGGGAGTGAGTTGTTTCCAAGGCCTTGTGAGCCTTGTCAAGCTTCTCCATATCCTCAAGAAGTCTAGCATTAGCAACCCCAAGTTCAACTTTCTCCTTTTTAAGCACTTTATATTTAGCAAAGACATGATCTCTATCCTTAATGATTTTATTAATGATATCATCATTTTTAGCATCAAGAGACTCAAGTCTTTCCTCAAGAGAACATCTTTCTTCACTCTCTTCATCAAGAGAGGCATTCAAGGATGCTACGGAAGCATTCAAAGAGGCAATGGTGAGAGAATCCTCTCTCTCAATCTTACTCTTTTCTTGAAGAAGTTCTTCGGCCGCACATAGTTGTCTCATGAGAGACTCAACATGTTCCTTAGCTTCACCTTGCAAGTTAGTCATGAAAGTATCGAAAGCAACAAGTTCTTTCTTAATCACAAGACTAGATTGATCACTCATTTCATGCATAGTCTTGGGAGAAGGAGATGATACCTCGGTGACATTAGCCATGAGGCAACGAGCGTTGTTGGTGGAGAAGTTCTCATTGGGGGATTCAAAGAGAGAAGATGATGAAGTTGATACAATAGCCAATGCGGCTACCTCTTTAGTAGGTGCATCTTCATCTTCGGAATCACTTGTGGCATATTCTTCTTGTGCCACCAACACAATTCTTGGTGCCTTCTTGAAGAAAGGCTTCCTTGGTCTTGCGGGCTTCTTTTGGATCAACTTGAATGGTCCTTGGGGATGAGCTTCCCACCATTTTGCTCTCGGTTCTCATAAGGACACTCTCTTATGTAGTGGTTCTTGTCATGACAATTGTAGCACGTCTTCCACTTTGAGGCTAGCTCTTTCTTCCCACTTGAGTTGTTCTCTTTATCAACCTTGGCTTTAGCTTTTGCCGGGTCTTGCCAAAACTCTCTTGTGGCAAGAGCTATATGACCATTTAGAGCCGGTTCAAGATCATTTGGAGCAATGTTGCTTGGGCACGCTTCAACCTCATCAAGACATACCACCTTGGCCTTCAAAGCAAGTGAGGGGCCTTGTTTCATCCCCATGGCCCTAGCACGGCTATCTTCGGCATTCTTGGTGGCAACCTTGGAGGCTTGCACTTCTTGCATAACTTCATTGGATGTCATTTCGTTGTAGTTGTGTCTTCCTTGAATGGCCTTCACCTCGATGGGCTCGAAGGCAAGAGAGCATTCACATACTTCCTCTTGACATAAGCATCATCCACATAGGTTGCCCCCACATCAAAGAAGGCCTTTGCAAGAGTCTTGAGTCTTCCATACATGTCTTCATGAGTCTCATTGTCAAACATGTAGAAGCCTTCGGCATCATTGCTCAAAGACTCATATCGGTTTCTCTTCATGCTTTCATTCCCAAGAAATGCAACCTCAAGACAATTCCAAGCTTCTTTGGCGGTGGTGGCATTGAGAACATAATGCTTGTCACTTTCACCACTGAAAGTTCAATCATATGGAGTGCGGAGGCATTGAGTTGCTTTTCGGCAAATTCTCTTCTTGTCACATTGCTTGGATCCGCAACCTTGTACCATCTTCAATGATCCTCCAAAGCTCGATAGAGGCACTGTTAATATGAGATTTCATTGAGCGTTGCCAACTAGCAAAAAATAATGCATTAAGCTTAGGTGGAGGACCAATGGGGTTTATGCGGGTGGTGATAGGTGGGTCGATAGGGTACCATCCCGGAACGGTATGGTACTCTTGAAAGGACAAGGATGTCGCCTAGAGGGGGGGTGAATAGGCGTTTAAAACTTTTCCGGTTTAGGCTTGCTAATTGCGGAATAAAACTAGGTGTTTAAATTAACAAGCCAACAACCTAAATAAATTAGGCTCACCTATGTGCACCAACAACTTATGCTAAGCAAGACAACTAACAAGGTGATAGCAAGATATGATACTTCAAGCTCGAAGGCTATCACAATGTAAAGTGCATAAGTAAAGAGCTCGGGTATAGAAATAACCGAGGCACGTGGAGACGACGATGTATTCCCGAGTTCCTCCTTTTTAGGGGAGTACGTCTCGTTGGAGGGGTGTGAGTATCAAACTCAAGATGCCACAAAAGGCCTCACCCTATACTCCGATGAACCTCGCACAAAAGCTCGGTTCACCTTCCACTATTGATTTCCTTTTGGGCGGAAATCGAGTCCCTTACAACAAACTTGAGGCACAACCCACAAAAGGATTGGGAGCCCCCAAGCGGCCACAAAAGGCCTTGCAACGCCACAAAAGGCGCCACTTGCCACAAAAGGCGTTGACCACAAAAGGTCACAAGAACACCGTCTAGGGTCCAACGACCCAAGAGTAACAAGCTCACAATCTTCACTTCCACGAATCCTCGTGGAGAGAGCAAACCTACGCACAAAAGCAAAGGCAAACCTATGCACAAAAGCAAAGGCAAGAACACAAGAAGTGCTCAAGTCCTTCACTCCCAAATCCCACCAAAAGCAACAAATGCTTGTGGGGGAGAAGAGAGGAAGAACAAAGAAGAACACAACAAATGGAACTTCAAGAACTAGATCGAAAGGGTTCCACTCACTTAGAGGAGAAACGTCTCGTGGAAATGTAGATCTAGTCTTCTCCTCCAATCCTCCAAAGATCAACGAGTTTGGGTGGAGGGATTGGGAGATCTTGTAGTTTTGAGCTTTGCAACAATGGAGGAGAGAGAAAAACGAGCTCAAGAAGGTTGGGGAACCGTTGGGGAAGAAAGCCCCTTAAATAGGTTCCCCCAAAAAGGAGCCGTTGGCTGCTCCAGCCCGAGCCAGCGGTAGTACCGCTGCGCCGGGCGGTACTACCGCTGGCGCCTCCTGCGCTGCGGTCAAAACAGGCGCAGAACGCGCCCTTCAGCCTGAGCCAGCGGTAGTACCGCTGCTCCGGGCGGTACTGCCGCACATGGGCCCCAGAGGCCACATTTGGCGGTAGTGCGGGCGACACTACCGCCGCTTCGGGCTGCGCAAGAAACCCCGGGCGGTACTACCGCTGGCAGTGCCGCTGCCAGTACCGCACATTGCGTCCGAAGATGAATCTCGGCGGTACTGGGAGCGGTACTGCCGCTGAGGCTTCCCAGCCCAGGGCCAGCGGTACTACCGCCCGAAACGGCGGTACTACCGCTGACAGGATTTCATCCTGAAACCTGAACTGCGATAACTTTCTCATATGAACTCCAAATGAGATGAATCCAATTGCGTTGGAAAGGTAACGACAAATGCTTTGCTACAAATATTAAGGGTCACAAATATGGAGGAGATGTCACACATGGGAGGTGTGGATCCTATCTCGAGGTGGACCGATAATATTTCCAAAGCCGAGAATGCAAACAAGTTTTCATCCGGACTCCGTTTTCGATGATCTTGGGCTTGCTCCGAAGATAATCACAAGCACTACAAGATCATGCATATACACATCATAGTCCATCATGTGAGGAGGATAACACAAGAGGAGAGTTTGACCTCTCTACAAAAGACGAACCGGTAAAACCTCCAATATCAAAAACATCAGAAGATATTCAAATGAAATCCGTTCTTGATGAACTAGAGCTTGGTATGGAGATGAACACAAGCTCTAAATTCTCACATGGATAAAGGCCAAATAAGAACCAAGAAAGATGATGATGCCAAGTATGCAAAGGTTTGAGCTCTCCACAAAGATGCGATCAAGTTACTCACTTGAGAGCCCCTCTTGATAGTACGGCATCTATCCTATAACCCGGTCTCCCACTAACACCATGAGACCGGTAAAATAGAAACCCTATCAAGATCATACCTTTGCCTTGCGCATTCCACTTGAGCTAGATGATGACGATCTTGATCTCTTCAAGTGGACCACTTTTCTTGATTTGCGCTTGCTAGCTCATGCTTGATGAAGACATCTCCAAATGCTCCCCCATACACCATTATGGGAGAGCCTCGCTAATCTCCGTCTTCATGTATCCACTTGCGCTTCATATACTTCTCTTGATATAGATGATGGCTTGGAGATAACATGAAGTTCATCTCAATCTTCTTTTCCAAGCCATGCTTGCAATAAGCTCATCTCTACACATGACCATTCTTCATATATAAATCCTTGGATAGAACCTTGGTCATCATATACTCTTCTAGAGTCCAACACATGAACTCCAAACTTCTTCATGGACTCGATCTATAAAGATATCTCAATGCAAACATTAGTCCATAGAGATTGTCATTAATTACCAAAACCACACATGGGGCAACACATGCTCTTTCACTCTTCCTTCCCATCTTCATGCTTGGTAGGAGGTGGAGGAGTTGGTTTAGATCCGGAGGTGGTTTCCACCCCCTTCTCATTTTTCTTTTTACCCTCCTCGGAATCACCTTCATCGGAGTTAGAGATGCCCTCTAGTGGGATGGTTTCCGAAACCTTGGCATTTGTGAGTTTCATGAGCATGTCACGCAACTCACCAAATTTGACATTCATGTCATTCATGGACGATGTCAATGTTGTTTCCAACTTTTTGATATCGGCCATGGATGCCATGGTCTCTTTGGCCTTGGCAAGATCGGCCTCATCCTCACTTTGTGTCATACTTCTCTAGGCGGTTAAGCCCAAAACAAGAGAGCCTTGCTCTGATACCAATTGAAAGGATCGTATGACACCTAGAGGGGGGGGGGGGGGTGAATAGGTGCTACTTCAATTTTAGTACTTTTTCAATTTAGGCTTGACACAAAAGGTAAATTCTCTAGATATGCAACTACGGTGAATTTACCTATATGACAAGCGAGCAACTAAACAAGATACACGAAGTAAAGACAATAAAACAAGGATAGAAGTAACCGAAAGTGAAAGCACGCGGAGACACGGATGTAATCCCGAGTTCCTCCTTTTTAGGGGAGTACGTCTCGTTGGAGAGGTGTGAGCTACCACAAAGGTCAAAACTCAACCACCACAAAGGCGGGTGCACCCTCTTCTCCGATGAACCGCACCACAAAGGTTTGGTTCACCTTCCACTATCGGAATCCTTCAAGGCGGAATCCGGAGCCCTTACAACAACGATCCGGGGCACAACCCACAAGAGGATTGGGGGCTCCCGAACAGCTACAAATCTGTCACAAAGACAATCAAGTGAGTACAATATGAGGCTAGGTTTTCCCAAAGGAAATCCTAGCAAAGGGTCCCTCAAGTGAATGAGGGGGAAAAGTAAATCGGCTTGGTGAAGATGTAGATCTTGGTCTCCTCCTTCGATTCCCCAACTTTGAGCTAGATTGAGTGGTTGGGTAGGGAGATCTAGGAGGAGGAAGCTTGCGTTAATGGAGGTGAGAGAGTGTGTGAAGCTTGGTCTTCAATGGGGAAGAAGACCTCTTTAAATAGCCTCTCTCCCAAATCTGGCCGTTGGACAGCCAGATTCCCGCAGCGGTACTACCGCCAGCAGGGGCGGTACTACCGCTACGTGTAGAGCGCATCGCCAGCTTCGCGTCGAGCCGTTGACCTCCTGGCGGTACTACCGCTGGCCCTGGCGGTACCACCGCTGGACCTGGCGGTACCACCGCCCGGTACCGCTGGAGGTACCGCTGGTACCCACAGAAGCACAAAAGCGGCGGTACCCCGAGCGGTACCGCGGGCGGTAGTGGTCCTTCACCACAGCTCAGATGCGCTACGAAAAGCACGTGACGGTACTACCGCCAGGAGGGCCGGTACCACCGCCATGGAGCGGTACTACCGCTGGGTACCGCTGGAGGTACCGCTGGTACCAACAGAAGCCGGAAATCGGCGGTACCACTGGCGGTACCGCAGCGATAGCTGCGCCCTTGTGCGTAGCGCAGCACAGAGAGCTGTGCAGCGGTACTACCGCTGGAGCCAGCGGTACTACCGCTGCCTGGGAAAAACCTTCCCACACAGCCTGTTGCGAGTAGAATTCAACCGCGATCTTTTACCTACTAATTTCTGCATAGATCAACAGATATATTAGACTAACTAATTGTGTTGTTAACAAACACCAAAACCATAGGCAAAGGAGATGCCCTTTCACCGGTCCTCCTCGGTGCCCAGCGGGTTGGTGGTGGTGGTACTGGGAACACCGAACCTGGCGCGTGCAGAGGCTCGCCGAGAATGCCTCCCGCCCGTGGATGTTCTTGTCCCTGGGTGCCGGCCCCCGCCCGTCCCAGCGCGTCATCTCTTCGTGGTGGAGGCGCCAGGACTCATCCTCGTAGCTACCGACGTTGGCTGAATCCCACTTGGGGTCGTCGCGCTGCTCCGGCGCGTGGCGGAAGTTGTGGTTGGCCGCCGTGAGCGGATTCGACACGGGGATGCCGGCGGCGGAGAGCACCCACCTGTTGGGAGGGCCCATATCCAGCGGCGCTGTGTACCCGTTGGCGCGCGACGCCTCGGCCTCGTCGAGGAGCAGCGTGCGCGACCCGAAGTCATTGGCCGCCGCTCCGCCCGTGCGCCGCCAGCTGCCGGTCATTGGCGTCGGTGGGGTTGTTGATCTAGGTTTTAACATGGCGGGAGAGTTGAGAGAGGAGAGAACACGTTGGGAGAGATGAGGACGAGGTTGAATGTAGGCGCGGCTTTTATCGCCGCCAGAGAGCGGTCAACGACGCCTCGAAAAGGTACACCCGCATTGACGCTGCCGTGCAGCAGAGACGAAGCGATGTCTCGCTGCGACGCGGCGCGCGCCATGGATGCTTTGACCAGGGCGCGTTGATCGAATCATCATGGAATCTTATTCTCAAATTCTCATGTGTAGTCACGCGGGAGATTTGGTTCACGATGTTGCAACTGATCGGGCTGCAGGGACAAACGCCGACTCAAGACGCTAACCCAGCGCAATGGTGGTCAGCCCTCTCCACGGCTGCTCCAAGGAAGAGGAGGAAGATGACCAATGGCCTAGTCATTCTGTGGCAAGATCGATCTGGCTCAAACGCAACAGCCGTGTCTTCGATCGTGTGGTGTCTTCGGTGCCGAGTGTTTGCGCCCGCATTAGGCAGGAGTTTGAGTTGTGGTTGGTGGCGGTTGCGGAGAGACGCGAGGATTAGAATAGCTGAGCTTGCGGTTGGGACCTTGCCGTCTGTGGCCAGGTCTCGGATGAAAATTTCGGACCCTGTATATGATATCCCTTCTATCTTAATATAAAGACACGCGATGCTCGCGCGTGTTCTTGAAAAATTCTCAAGTTCTTTTTTTTTTGAATGTTAGCAGTTGAATCTGCTAAATTCAATTATTAGAAGGAGAAAGAGTTTTACACTTCAGGTGAAAAAGCATGGTGAGAGTCCATGTCACCCGGTAAAATAAAGATACACAACATAAATTCAGCCTGGATCGAAAGGGATGGAGGCTCCTGCTAGGTTCCATAGCGCTGCTTCGTCTCGGATTCTATTGACTAAACTCTCCACAGGAAGTTCTTCTTGTTGGAAAATTCTTCTGTTCCTCTCTAGCCAGATTTCCCAAGCAGCCAGTGTAATTAAGGACTGAGCTCCCTTCCGCTGCTGTTCCGGTACCCGCAGGCGGCAGTCTTGGAGCCATGATTGTATAGTGATGTCTTGTTGCCAGGAATCAGGGTTTAGGGCTTGGATCGAGAACCGTGTAGCAATTATTGCCCAAACGCGTCTAGTCCATGGACATTCAGTTAGCAGATGCGACGGAGTCTCGAGACTGCGCATACAGGGGGCAGAAATAGTTATTCACCCAGCCACGACGTTGAAGTGCATCTGCTGTGAGAATGCGATCGAGTGCAGCAGTCCACATAAAAAACTTGCACTTCCCATGTGCCCAACACCTCCAGATCGTTCCCTTTAGTCCGATTGGGTACTGCCAACGAATTGGGCGAGGTAAGCCGATCTTGCAGAGTACTCGCCTGAAGCTTCAAGTGTCCAGCGGATGGAGTCCGTGACCGCGTTTAACTGAACGTCGTCGAGCAGGCTTGCAAGTCTTTGCAGCTCAGGCAGCATTGCCGCGGAGAGCCCATTGCGCAGATCAATCAGCCAGCGATGATTATTGAGTGCTTCCCGCACGGTTCTGTTTTTCCTAGTTGCGATTGCAAAGAGCGAGGGTGCCACCTCTCTCGGTGCCAAACCCTGGAGCCAATGGTCATGCCAGAAATTTGCAATCGATCCATCTCCGATCGTGATTTCAGTTCTCATCAACCTCCTGAAGAACAATTGGACCGTACTGCTATCCAGCCTATTTTAGCAGAGATCAGAAACATGTTTAGCGTTTTCTCTTCCTGTAATCTGAACTTTGTAAAGCGGAATGCCAGTTTCGTCGCTCATCTATGCGTGAAAGAGGGTTCTCGCTCGATGGCTCATACTGTACAGCCTAGGATGTTATCCCGCCCTTTCTAACGTGTTTATCAAGAGGAAACGCTCTTGGTTCTCCCCCCAAAAAAGGAAAAAGTCCATTTTAAACCCTGAACTCGTAGAGGTCGGGCGATTTGAACCCTGAACTTCAAATCCCGGTCGTTTGAACCCTAAACTCTACAATCCCGGTCTAAATCGAACCCTGGAGGTGTTTTCCCCCACAGAGAAAAAATAAACTTAAACTGAATAATTTTCTACTGTCACTGACTAAGATGGCCCACATGTCATATACATCTAAATTAAAAAAAACTCGGCGTTGACTTTATCTCCGACAGCGGCGTGGAGGAAGACCAGCCACAGCGAGGGATTGAGCTGGGAGGCAGCACCTCTGCCTCCTGCAGCTGTGTGCCTGCAACGAGGAGAACGAGGCGACGACGGCAGTTGTTCCGCGGCTCCTCCTCCGCCGACGAGAGCGCCGTCCCGGCGGCGTCCATCTCGCCGGACGACGCCGTGGCCATCTGCTGGACCGCCGTGCATGCGCATTCATGCCGGGCGCCGTGCACGCGCGTTCATGCCGGCCGCCGTGCACGCGCGTTCTGGTCACGCTCCGCGCCAAGCGGACATGCCGGCCGCCGTGCCCCGCGCTGGCCGCCGTGCCCCCGCACAGGCCGCCGTGCACGCGCGCCCTGGTCGCGCTCCGCGCCGAGCGGACCTTGCTGCTCACGAGTCACGACCTCGCCCCGACGGCCTCCAGTCTCGCGTAGCACAATAATTTGTCCAGCTAGCCGCGCTTGTCCCGCGCCGCGGGCTGCCGCCCTCACCGAGACGACGCGCCGCCGTGCTTGTCAATACCGCCCCGCGGACAGCTCGATTTGAGATGTGAGGCCGGCATGCAGCGCACCAAGTCCATCTCGCCGGACGACGCCGTGGCCGTGCCCCGCGCTGGACGCCGTGCCCCGTGGCGTCGGACGGCGGCCATCTGCTTCGATTGATTTTAGAGATAGAGATGAATTGGGTGATGGATTGGGGATAGAGATAAATATGACATGTGGGGCTGTCTCGTCAGTGAGACAATGATTATTCCCGGCCGGGATTTTGTGTTTCCTGGTGTGCCAAACACCTCCAGGGTTCGATTTAGACCGGGATTGCAGAGTTTAGGGTTCAAACGACCGGGATTTGAAGTTCAGGGTTCAAATCGTCCGACCTCTACGAGTTCAGGGTTTAAAATGGACTTTTTCCCCCCAAAAAAAAGTACCGACTGTTGAGTCCTGAACCCTACAAATCTTGGGCAGCAGCGCGTCCGTGACAAACAGAACGTCAGGCTCGGGAAACAGAGCGGACGCCATGGATGCGCCGCACCCTTCACACCCCCACCACCACCACCGGCTCCACCTCCGTCTCGATCCCGGCCACCACCACCGCATCCACATCCATCTCTGCCACCACACCACCCACCTCCTCCACCCGCCGCTCCTTGTGCCCACCACCAGCAGCAGGCGTCGATTCCTCCCCACTCGTTACCCTACCCGCCGACCACCGCGCCATGGCACCCGGAAGCACCACTCGCCGGACGGCATGGAGAGGTGGCGAGGGATACGGAGGAGCCGGCGCTGCAGGCGGAGCAAGCAGAGGACTTTTATCTCGAGGAGGAGGAGGATGAGGATGAGGAGCCGGTGTTCGTTCTGACGGAAGAGTGGGCAGAGTTCTTCGCCAAGGCCGACGCCAAGAGGAAGCTGGGTAAACAAACCACCTTCTCCTCTCACGAGTTTCCTCAATCCTTGACTAGCTTTTCCAACATCTCCGTCTGAATCTTGTGTCTGCAACTCTCTTCGTTGTCTCTGCAGCCAAGCAGCAGAAGCAGAAGAAGAATCGCAGGAAATAATCGCGTCAGACCGTCAGTGCCGCTCCTCTGAAGCCTCGCGGCTCAAACATTGGATGAGAGGGCAGTTTTATTTTTTGAAACTTTTTTTTGGAAACATTGGATGAGAGGGCAGTTTTTTTTTTTTTTGCGAGGAAATTACAGATACACCCAGCCAAGATTCTTACAGAAAAGTCCAGAAAACAAAGGAAATTACAACGAGGTCCTTCTGAACTCTGGCGTCGTCGTCTTCAGGCAGACCGCTGCGCCGGCGAAACCCGCCGCCGAACCTCCATGACCTTGGACTGGGAGGCCTCCCCAAGCGACTGGGAAGTCGACGCTCCTCGGTGCCCACTGGACACCTCCACCCTGCAAGAAGAACAGCTGCGCCACCTCGGCCTTCCGCATCTGCAACTTCGATGTCAACCACCGGATCCGCCGTCTCTCGAACTCCGGTGAAGGGGATGCCTTCTCGAGAACTCCGGGGAGCCGCGAGCAAGGCCTGGGCAGCAGATCTGCGGCGGAGCTCCGCGGAGCCGCGCCGACAGAGGAGAAGTCCACCGCCACCAAAAGCCGCACCGGCGCCACCGCATCCTCCCCAGCGCCGCCGGCAGGCACACCACCACGCACACCTAGCTATGTACATACCTGGATCCGTCGATCCCGGCCTCCCGCCGCCGAAGCGGCCGCCGGAGACGAGGGATCTGGGAGATCTCCGGTCGCGAGCTGCTGGCGCGGTGTCTCCAAGAAAATCGCCTCTACAGTAGACAGGAGAGGCTGGGGAGAATATGCAATGTTTATAGAGAGCTTATAAACACTTCAGAAAATTTACGAGAGCTTCATCAGTGACCAGTGCCGTGTATGCGTAGTGTGCCCTGTTCTGAGAGGGTGCTCGTTCTGTTTACTTCTTTGTTGCAATTGTTACTGATCAATTCAAGCAGACACCTACTTCTCCGCAATTGCTAAAGCTCCGGATCCCATCAGAACTCCGAAGTTAAGCGTGCTTGGGCGAGAGTAGTACTAGGATGGGTGACCTCCTGGGAAGTCCTCGTGTTGCATCCCTCCTTAAAGCTGCTTCTCCGGGCCTCGGCGGCTGGCGGGTGGTGAGTGAGTGCAAGGCTGGAGGTGGTGGTGGAGGTGCGGTTCGGCTGCTGCGTGGTGGTGCGGCGGGAGGGTGGTGGATCTGCGGCGCTGGCCGGGATCCGGTGGCAGAGGATGCTTGGGGCCACGGCCCCGGTCGATGCGGTACAACCGTCTTCAAATCCAGCTCTCCGGGGCTGGTGGACGACGCGGCTCAGCAACGCCTTTGGGCTAGGAGCACCTCTGCTCCATGGATGCGAGCTCCGCTGGAGTTCGGCGAGGCGACGACGGCGTGGTGCAGCGACGGACTGTATTTCTCCTTTTTTCTTGCTTGTAAGCCATCCTTGTACTGGTTCCTTCTAGTATGAATACAAGTATGAAAAATTCAAAAAAAAAAAAAAAAAAAAAAAAAAAAAGTCCTTTTCATTGATCGACACCGTTCCATCACCATAGAGAATATGCAATAGAACGAACTATACATGTGTACAACCTACAGAACTTGCCACCCTGCAATTCTTCCTAAACAGTGCAAAAAAAAGGACTAAAATTTACCAAGAACAAACCTGTCTTCTTGTCGTTCTATGGATGATTGGGGACTTGTCTACATTTCCACTAAACTCACCACAATTGTCACAACTATCACCTTGTCGTTCTTTGGATGATTGGGGATTCCTCCTTCAGCCGGAGGATGGTTAGAGAGTTATCATCCTACTCCAAAATTGAAGCTAGTTTGGAACTTGTTCTTGGTTTTTCTCATCTTCTTGACGTACGACATGCATGCTAAAATATGTTCTCTAATCTGGAACATGAACCAAAAGTGGAATGTTCCTGCCTCTCGATCACAATTGTATATGATCTTACTTGAAGATGAGATAACAGACAAGTAGGCTGCTACTGACAGGGACACATTTTTTTTGACAGGCTGACAGGAAGTTATCACGTCTACATACGGTGGGTTTGTTGAGCTAACCTTGGAATGGTTCTGTGTAGCATTACTATACTGATCTAGAGTTCGACCTGTCTGGTTCAGACCAGATGAACACAAAACCTTGCAGAGGACACACTCGGGACAAGAACATCTATCTTTACAGCTATATCAATTGACTTCAAGTCTTCAACGGTTATCACTAGTGCAGTTCTAACCAGAACATAATCCACGAGGGAGACAAGGACGGAGAAGACTCCATGGAGACCCTGCAGCAGATCATCTCTGCCGGCGCCAACATCGTGGAGACAACGGATCTGAGCAGCGAGTTGTCATGGCTCCGGTCCAGCTTTCCCAAGGCTCACCTCCTCATCGTCGCACTGAGTGGGGCAAGTTCAGAGATGTGAACCTGGCTGTGCTGCTCTTGCAGCTCAAGGATGCCACCTACGACGCCAAAGACCTTCTCCGTGAGCTGGATGACCACTTGCTGCGGCTTAAGATGGAAGATACCGACCGAAGTAACGCAGGTCAACTATTTTCTACCCTATTCAACCGCGTAAGAGTTTTGATCAGCCGAAGCAAAGCAAGAGTAGAGGATGCGCAGAGTAAGATCGATAAGGTTGTCGCTGAGATGGAGGGAGCAATCAATTTTATGGGTCTTAATGTCGAGCCGAGGCAGCTGGGCAAGGCGCTGCGCATGCCAGTTATAAATTCAGTTTTCAGTGATCCCCTGTTTTTTTTGGACATGACGGGCCGGATGATCAGTCTGTTGGGCGTGCCACCCATCATCCTTTTATTATCTGCCAAGCGATTAAGAGGAGATAGTAGCAGAGCCAAACCTGCTGAGATGGTGGAGGATGTTGTTACTCCTAAGGTGTTACCAGTTGGCATCGGTGGGGTCGGTAAGAGGGAAGTTCTTGGACGTTTCACATTTGATAGGAACCTGTGGCTGTAAATCAATTGGTACACGGAGCCGTTTTTTGTGATTACAACTCCTGCATATTGTAGTTCCTAATATTTGATCAAGAACTGGGGAATTAAAACTCTTGGCGGTGATGATAAAACTAAGGCTTGTTTCTCAAAACATTCGCAGTTGCCGCCTAAGAGCTTTCGTCCTGCCAGGCTTGAGAGCTAGTGCTGCTAATTCCTTCCTTGGATGTCTGAGCCATGCTAGTTTCCCCAGTTTTCGATTTTCTTCTATTTGCTGTTGCCATTCTTGTTTTATTCACACACAAGACCCAATTGCTACAGCTGTTGAAATGTTTGCCATGTCTATCAGAGAACTCCGTGTCAATATGAACTGTAGCTGGGAATAGAGTATAATTGTGTTGCATGATGATTTTAAAAAGAATTGGCCAGATGATTCGACATCCATGTTCCAAGCTTATAGTTGATGATATGAGTGTTGAGTCAATTAATGGCTTTGATGATAGATCTAAGTCTTGTTTCTCGAAACATTAGCGGTTGTTGCATAAGAGCTTTTGCCTTGCCAGGCTTCAGAGCTGATGCTACCAACTCCTTTATTCGATGTCTTAGCCATGATGATCACACTATTTAGTAATATCAGATGTGATGATGATATAAATAGGTTTAGGCAGTTGTTGTATTATCCCTGCTTGATTACCCAAGTGTTTTTCCCAATTTATGATTGAATGATTACAATTACAATGTTTCATGTTTAGAGATAACCAGTGTTGTTCGCAAAGCTGTCTATTCAAAATTGGGATGTTTTTGGCATATAATGTTTTTTGTTTTTTTGTAAGAGGATGGTGAAGATTGATATTTGGTCTCGTTCGTCGTAAGTCGTAACTGGCAATTGCTTGCCTTGCCGAGCACCCAAATTCTGAGTCCTATAGTTACAGTGTCGTCTTTAATTTCATTTTATTTGATGTTTTGTGGCTGATAAATAAACAAAAAGTTTAGACGACATTTTTTTTTTTGGGGAAGCCTAATCATCAATGTGACACTGAACACACTTGTTTCTGCTGTTGTGTTGAGAAATGAAACATGTTGCATAATTTATTTTGGCACGCTGGAATTGTGGACGTTTGTAAATCTCCAAGGCTGGGTGATGATGACAAGTGCATAGTTCAGATGATCTGACCGTGATTACTTGATCAAATAGTCTTTCGCTCCTAGCTGACGGCCATTACTGTGATTGATGTTCTAAATTTGTGTCCAGACTATTTGTTGTTATCTGGATTTTAGATATTTTCACAATAAAAAATGCAGCCTTTTGCAATGAAATACAATCCTGCTAAAAACATCTTTGCAGATGAAACTGTCTTGACAAGTCCTCTATGTTAACCGGATTTTCTGACCTTTCTGGCATTGCTGGTGAAAGTTGTCACTGGATGGTAGCCAATGGCTGAATGCTCATGCAATTTTCCTTTCATCTGGCCTACCTTTTTTGTTAGTTTTGTCAGAATTATGATGCAATGATGAATCATATAGGTTTAGGGCAGTGGTGGCAACAGGCATCGTGAGCCTACAAACCAAAAACGACTTCTCTTTCCACTGAACATTGCCTTCATCGTTCAAGTCTGCAAATGCAGTTAGAACGTCCTTTGATCACCAACCCAACGGTTTGTTCGTGCTTCAGAGTTGTTTATTTGCTTTACTGTTTTTTTTTTGTATACCTTATCTTGGTGAAGAGCTCTAGACCAGGAAGTGCCGTATGCCACTGTAAACAGCAGCTTCTTCTGTTGCGCTGCAAGTGTCCATCCCTTACCATGATAGTCTTTATACCGACATGTTATAGCGCTGTAAGAAAGAAATTATATAGCTAGTCATGAAGTAATGACAGAGTAAAGTACCAATACCTCTTATGATGAGTAGTCTCCGGATTCAGTGATGTCCAAGACAAGTCCTTAAATCATTATACAGCTGGTATCTCTCAGACTTTGGTAAAAGATTCTGCCCTGGAACTTCTAAATTCACAGGAATGGAGTTAATGTTTAATAACTCGAATACCAGGTCACTAAGAGCATCTCCAACAGCATTGCTAAAAACTAGCTCCAACAGCATTGCTATAAATGGTCTCCACACACAAAATTTTAGGCGGCTTAGCAAAACTGCACACTTGATTGGCAAATTTGCAAAGTCTAGAGTCAACCCCAAAAGTCACGCGGGAGGGCCAACTGCCTTGGCACGGAAGCCCCTGCGCTGCCTCCCTCGCGTGCCCCAAGATCCCCAGCGGCCCTGCCTCATCTTACCCCGCCTGCACGACCTTCCCGGTCATCGAATCGAGCTCTGCCTTGCCTGTCGACCTGTCTGCCGATTCAGCACGGTGGAGGCCGTCGCCAGTGCGGGAGAAGCTCAGGGCGACCTCCTACACGCATCCTTAGGCGTCGCCACCGTCCCGCGTTAGCCCCACGTGCTTGCGCCGTTGCAACGCCGGATTTCTGCCCCTGCCATACCGTGTCTCCGCACTAGCTGACGATGGTCGGAGTTCTCCGGCGCGGGACACATGTGGGCCCCACGTGCATATCCAGTTTACCAATCCAGTTTTAGGAAGGCTAGCAAAGTAGATTTTGTTTTGGATTGCTAAACCCTCTCTCTCCTTCGTATACCCATTATAGCAATCCAAATTATAGGAATGCTCTTGGAGATGCTCTAACAACACAAAGATACATACAAGTACAGGTTAAATATCATCATCTGGACACATGTGACAACCTGCAAGCATCAGAACACATCTGAGATTTAAGCTCGGAATTCTAGCTTCAGGATGATCAAAACCTATATCTAAAGATGTCGTTTTATGAACTGAACCCCATCGAATTTACAAACATTATTTAAGGCACATAAGCAAATCAGACTCGTGAACTCACACAAGGTTTCGAATTACCGCTTCATATGAGATGATGATAATGCAAGTTCAAGAACTTGGGGCACAAATAAGACAATGTCTTGGTTTTTAGAAGAAACAACTGAAGATAGTCATATTGAGATCTCTTAGCTGAATTTTCCATCGATATACTAGCTGATAGGTCGCTGCATGAACCTATTGGAGTTATTAATGATGCTCAAATTCGATATGCTAGCTGATAGGTCGCTGTATGAACCTATTGGATTTATTAATGATGCTCAAATTCGAATTGGGTCATACATATTTCATTGATCTTGTTATTATGGATGTTCCTGTTTACCCTTTTTGCCCTATAATATTTGGAAGACATTTCCTATGCACCATTAAAGCTTATACTAGTTGAATTTCAGCGCGACGTCACGCTGCGCCTTTAGTGAAAATAATGGTTGATACTTTTTTTTTGTTCCGGTTGCATAGTATAGTGAGTAAGTATTATTAGTGGTTGCTAATTGGACTTGCAGCGGAAAGTAAAACGCAACATTTTTCTCAATAGCACATAGGAAAAAAATCATTTAGCTTCAAGAAGGTAAATAACAGATGTGGTAATTTTATTGAGACCGGGGACACGCCACACCTGTTGTGATCCAAAATTTTGAAATCTGTTTTTTTAAGCAGGAAAACACAAAAATTATCTAGAAACCCAATTCAACAATTATTCAACAAAATGAACATTTATTAGTTTATGCGGGGAGTTCAAAAATTTCTTAATTTTTAAAATTTCTTAGTTTCATTGTTATGCGCGATGGATATTTGTTGCAACCTTTGTGTGGAAAGTTTGAAAATTTATCAAATTTCAAATTTGTGGCACGTCGTGCCCGCTGCAGTGGTTTTGATATTCCATGTATATGTCTATGTAATTTGAATCGTACCAACGCAGCATAACCTGTCTGGGAAAAGGAAAATAGAAAAAAAATGCATGAAATATATTTGAAACTTTTGTGAATATTGTCGAATATTCTTAGGGAAATAATATTTTTGTGTGTGTCGAATATTTGCTGGGAAAAAAAATACTTGTTGGGAAAATTTCTAAGAAATCCTGTATGGAAATTATTTTGAACTTATACAAAATGTGTAATATTTTATTGGGGGGGGGGGGGGGGGGGGGGGGAGAAATATTTGTCGTTAAAAAATCCAACAAAATCTTGGTTGGAATCTATTTTGGAACTAATTGAAAATTGTGAATATTTTTGGGGTGAAAGAATTATTCGGGAAAATATGTTTTTTGTACATTTTGTATATATGATTTGCATTTTTGTAATTTATAAATTGAAAGGTTTTAATTATGTAATTTTTAAATCTTTTTTCAAACTTAGAAAAAATTGAATATTTTGGAGAGAAAGAATTATTTGGGGAAATAAATTTTTTGTGCATTTTTTATATATGGTTTGCATTATTGTAATTCATAAATTATAAGATTTTAATTCTGTGAAATTGGGAATCTATTCTGAAACTTATAAGAAAACAGAATATTTATTGGGGAGGAAGAATTATTCGGGAAAATACATTTTGTTGCCTTTTTTGGTATTAGTAAATTTCCGACAAATGGGACCCATATGGCAGAGGTTTATTAATTACGGAATTTAATTAGGAAGTTGCTAAATAGCTGACATGTGAGGCCGTTATGATGTCATTACAATTTTTGGAAGTTTGTTAATTTCTGAAATTTTTGATATATTGTTTGTATTATTAAGTCTGAAGTTTTGCGAAACTTGAAGAGTTTCTGATATATTGTTTTCATTTTTTTTTTGCACAAAGGATGGTTGGTGAATTTTTTTTGTGGGAATTTTGAAAAATTATTAAAGTTGGAAAATTTTGATATATTATTTGTATTATTCTGATTTATACATTAGAAGATATGGATTTTCCGAATTTCATGTGGCAAAAGTTTTAAAGTTTGCTAAATTTGAAGATTTTTTGATATACTGTTTGCATTTTTTTTTGCACAAAGGATCGCTGGCGCATCTTTTTTGTGTGATTTTTGAAACTTTATTACATTTCTAAAATTTTGATATATTATTTGTATTATTTTGAATTGTAGGTTAAAAGATATAAATTTTTCAAATTTCAGTAGTTTTCTGTAATTGTGAAATTTCTGACAAACGGGTCCCGCATGTCAGGTTTTTTATTTATTTTGAAAATTATTTACGGGAAAAAAAAACTGACAGGTGGGGCTGCGGGTGGCGTCAGCGAGTGACGTCTATCGCCTGCGGACGCGGCCGCGCTGCCGAGATTGCGCTCGAGCAGCTGCGCGCGCCGGCGGCCTGGGAGCGCGCGGATCCGCAAGAGGAGGCGCAGGGGAGCTGGACGAACGGCGCGACGGACCTTTTGGTCGCCGGAATCGCCGGCGGCGAGCGAATCCACGGCGGCGGACGGCGAACGCGGCGTCGACGTTTCCGGCGTGCGTGCGTCGCGCCGGCATGCCAAGTTCGGCGAGGATGGAGAGGGCGCGGCGGCGGAGCTGGGCGCGTGCTTGGATTCGTCCGGGGAGGAGCGGAGCTGCGTGGCGGCGCGTCGGCGGCGACTCGGCGTCGCGCGGGAGAGAGAAGAGAAAGGGGGGGGGTGTGTGGTGGCATTTTTCCAGAGAAGTCCTTTACTTTTCTGCAATTTGCAAGTAAGTCCATCTCCTCGAGAAGTCGTGGTTGCGGAGCAATTACTGGGTTTTCGAGGGGCGTTTTTGCAAACGTGCGACGGGATGTCGCGCGGACCGTTCGGTTGCCGAGCGACGGTGCGGGTCGAGTCACTGTTCAACACTGTTCATCTTGTTTAGTGACTTCGGTTTGTATGATTGTTGTAAGGCTTTTCGCGTGTCTTTGTTGAATAAATGAAATAAAACAGCCGTATGCATCTCTTTGATGCAGAGGCTAGGGTAATACCCCATTTCGAAAAAAGTAGATTTTTTTAGAAAGATTCAAACTGTAACACGCGGGTACCTTTCTGGAGTAGTTAATAGAACGACAAAGAGGTGTGTGAGAACTAACCGAATGTGTTTTTCCATGCAACATAACATAATGCATGTTGGGTTCCACTCTCCCGGGAATATAAAGGGATCATGCGTCGTCCAGGCTACACAGCCACCATGAGAAAAATCAGATCAAAATGAATCATAGTATTACGCATATGCCACGTAAGTTTACAAAGAACATAGAGGCAATTAATTAATACTACTTACGGAAAACACATAAAGAACATAGGCAACCCACAAAGGGAGCTAATTAACAGTAACCGGTTGATACTGTTAAGCTGTCTTTGCTAATGATTGCTAGTAATTAACAACTACTTGATAGAGCTGACACATTATGCTTTGCTTACAAAAGTTGAAATGGGGACACGCCTAACGGTGAGCCTGCAGCTAATAACAGACACCTTCGCCAAAAATGTATTGTTACATGTTCATCCACAAGATCAGCAGCTGGTGTCATTCATGTGTTCTGGCCGGGCTTCCGGCCATATTCCATCGCTCGAGTGGTGTCCTCCATCGCTCGAGTGAAGATTGAGGAACAGATAGATCTACTCCATGGCCCGCGCGCACCCTTCTGCCATGACTCATATTCATACAGGAGGCACGCTGTCCTACCCGCAGTAGCCATGAATCCATGATCGAGTTTACTGCTAGCTTTTCTATGTTTTTTTGAACTGGAGTTTACTGCTAGCTGATCGCGGCGTACTCCTATGAAGGTCGACATTTTTAGCAGGTCGCTCACGTCGTGTCGTGCTGCTAGATTTGCATATATAGGACGGCCGACCTGCAGCTGCACGAACCGCAGCACTACATTTACATCTCAGGCAGCATGCAGTGGCAACAAATCTATAACGCCTCGAGAGTTTGTGATCCGGTAATTAAACAGTGGGTACGAGGATTCAGGGCTCAGGAGTACTGTTCTGCGCGCGTCGCGTAGATCTTGGACACAGGGTTAAACTCTGAACAGTGACCAACGTACGAATCTGCAGGCCGGATGACGAGGTTTTGAACTGTCCTCGACCTCGAGGATCTTATCCTAGATTTCGATCCGCTCGTCGATTGAGTAGCAACGTACCCTTAACCTACGGCCGCTAGTCATCACCACGACGGCGACGGCGAGCCTCGTGTACCTGAGATACATATGGTACACCATCCAGGTCAATCTGACAGGGATCCTACATACCTAATGGTGACGTGGAGTCGTTGACATGTGGGCCTGCAAGACGTGGAGCCAAATGTTAGTGAGCCACGTCAGGGTAACATATGTTAAGAGGAGCTGCATCCCTAAAATCCAGGTGTTTGGTAGAGGTCTGTGCATGCAACACGATTCTGCCAAAAAGTTCGACCAAGAAGAATGGCCGAATCGGCCCTTTATCGTGGAGCCAACATCTTAATTCGCAATTTCTTTTTCTTGGTCGACCTCGATCTGGACAATCGCGAGCTCACTTCTCCGTGCCGCGCGATCTGGATCCAACGGACCGCTCCCACCAGGTCAACGCGACCGTTTCCGCCGGGGCAGTTTCGCGTGTGCGGGCAGCTCTCGTCCTCATTCCCCATCGCTCGCCTCTCTCTCTCGCAGCTCTCGCACCCGCGAAATCACCGGCGAATCGCCGGCGAGCTCGCGCCCCTTCCGTCTCGCCGCCGTTTTCTCGAGCGCCATCGCCAAGCGCACCATCTCCTCGATCCCGCGAGCGATAGAGGGCAGCGGAAACGGCGTGCATCGTCGGGCTAGAGTTTTCTTCACCGGCGACGGCGGATCTATCACGGCGGTTGTTTTTCTCGCAGCTAATGAAGGTAGCATGGAGAATCTTACATCTTTAGCTTCTAGCTGTTTCCCTCGAGCAGATCTGGTTCGTAGACAAGTAACATCGATTTTCTGCCGATTCTTTTGTGCAGACCGGGGAGTGGCAATTTCCCGTCGTGGAGGAGCTGGTCTTCGCTGCAGATTGAAGATTCATCCAGCACGAAACTTTGCAGGTTAGTTGGTGGATCCAATCTTTTTCCACCGATACGTACTTTTTTTGGGTGTTGTTGTATTTGAGCTCTGTTCTAAAATGTAGTTTTAGGTCTCATGTAGTTCACAAGGACGAACAAAAAACTAGCATATGTTCTAGATGTAAGATATTTTCTTGCTGAATCTTTGATGTAGGACTACTTGTAGTCCACAAGCACGAACAAAAAACTAGCATATGTTCTAGATGTAAGATATTTTCTGGCTGGATCTCTGATGTAGGACTACATATAGTCCGCAAGCACGAACAAAAAACTAGCATATGTTCTAGATGTAAGATATTTTCTGGCTGAATCTCTGATGTAGTACTACATGAGCAAAATATGGAGTTCAAGCACAAATCTCTGATGTAAGATACCTCCGTACATGTTATGCGTGTTATCATGGTGTAGATGTAAGTTATTTTTCATTTTTTTTGCTGTATATGCACTTGTTTGCAGTAGATCCCGTATAATGGTCGTGCTAGCAGCACTTGGTAGCAGTAGAATGCACTTGGTAGCACTTGGTTGCAGTAGATCCGGTGCACTTTGGTATTTTACATCTTTTTGTGTTTTGTCCAATGCACTTGGTAGCAGTAAGAATAATCAACTTTCAGCTATATCATTTTTATGTTTTGAAGTAGAACCTTTTTTTGTAGTGTAACAGGGCAGCCTCTGGTGAGTCAAACAACATGCCTAGGAATGGTGTTTTTGGGACAAACCCTTCTGGTGTCGACTGTACTTCACAATTGCTGCCACTCTCTGCACTAGATAAGGTTTGACCTGTTTCAGAAGGCCCACCCGTCTGCATAGTAGCCTGTTCTTCAATGTTTACATCTTCCCAACACCATATGGACCAGTTACATTTGGGGCCTCATCTCCATGCATACCAGCAGGGAAATCATCCGCAAAAGGGATGTTAAGATCAATCCCACCAAAACCTCCAGCATCCATCTTCTCTGTTTCGCTCTGCGCCCTGCAGGGATATGAACCTTGAAATTGTTAGGTTCATTACTATAATTTGCTTTGACAACATATCATTTACCTAACTTACTTTTCTTGTTTTGCAACAATTTTTTTACCAAAACATCATGTTTTACCTACATTGGTTCATACCAGAAACAAGACATCATGCTTAATCACAGCTAGGAAAACTACTGAAGTTTTGCTTCTAGCTACTTGACAGCATGCAGAGTTCCACCTAGAACTACTTGGCATTGTACATAGTTACTAGTTAGACTTGACACCATGCAATACTGAAAACCTGCCTATCTACA
Organism: Poa pratensis; assembly: GCA_947311845.1. Lineage (NCBI taxonomy): Eukaryota > Viridiplantae > Streptophyta > Magnoliopsida > Poales > Poaceae > Poa > Poa pratensis. The sequence continues at coordinate 41,481,651 of CAMZMU010000058.1, forward strand.
TGTTACTGTCTATCTTTTTTTGTTTCTTAATGTTAGTAGCATTTTTTCTACACAATACAGAGTTTTTACATCTACTGTAAGTTCATCAGCAAACATGCTAGATAGTATGGGCAGAGAGCCAGAGAGGCATTTACTGTCTACAAGTTCCTAGGATTTTAACAATTTCATGATCACTAGTTCTTGTAGTTACATCTATATTTTTCACAAGAAATAGCCAAGGGTTCTTTTTTGCTAACCATTTTTCTGACAAAGCAACTACATCTACATGTTTTTTGCAGCCAAGTAATTTGCAGACCATATTTCTACTTCATTGAGGGGGGAAGAAGCTCATGGCGCATTGAACAATTTTACATGCTGGGGGGCGTGTGGGGGGGAGGAGGGGGAAGATTGATCTGATGTTTCACGTTTTGAAGAACTTTTCAGAATGGGAATCGTGCTGCAAAACCTACGTTTGTCAGATCCTTTTATTTATGAAACTTTTTTTTACCTTTTTCTGGTGTTGGAGATGCAACTTCGTGAGATCTGAGTACCTTTTTTCCTGGAGAGATCTCTGATGTAATGTTGTCTTTTTCTTTGATCCACGCTACTTTTGTCCTGTGTTTTTGGCTTCTGTGTTTTCTGTGGTTCAATATCTGGGGAAGAGAGGAGACAAGGGGATGTTCAGATCATGCCTTTTTCTTCAGGGAAGTAAACTTTTCTTTTGGAATCCATGGGCGAGCTCCAGGAATCCATGGGGGCGAGCTCCAGGCGGCGGCTATGGTGGGGCGAAGGAGGAAGAAGAGACTGGGTCTGGGTCTCGGGACTGGAGTACGCCAATTCTGGGCCTCGCGTCCCGCGCGAGGCGCGACCTGGGGTGTCCGCACGCGGGATCCCCTCATTTCCTTTTCCGTCCTGGCGCGCGCGTGGGGGGAACTTTCCTTTTTTGGCTGACCACGCTATAGGTCAGATCGTGGTCGACCACGACGTAGCAACGTCCATCTTAATTAGGAGCAAAAAAAATGGCACGCGGCTGCTCACTCGAGAAAGCGCGGAAAAGGCACATCGATTCAGAAACACTAGATTCCCTGGCGCGGCTTGCCGCGCGCCACCCGCCGTTGACACTGGTTTTCGATTTGCAAAACGCTATGTTAAACATTCTTAATATGACACAATAGTGAACAATTACTATACACAATTATAGTTTTAGGGCAAAATACAATGCTATAAGCCTCTTACATACACAAAGTTATAGACTAATGGAAATAGCATCTTAAGATAAATAGGTCTTTCATTACAAAGTCTACGAAATATCAAATAGTTTGCAGACTAATGGAAATATAGAACATAGTACGCTAAGTACACATTAAGACATATACTATTGGTACCAAGTGGCAGGTAGAATAGGCTCATAAGAGTCATCAGCATGACCATCTACGGGTAGAGCTAGTCCACAAAGCCCCGGAATCGCTGTCATACATGACCTCGCCACATACCATGAAGTGGTGAGGAGAAGGACTTGGATTGTAACCTGGAATGTATTTAAAATATACTTAAATGGTACATACAGGAAAGGGAAAAAAAATATAGCCAAAAGCAGCAAAACAAAGGGGGCAGTATTATCAGTCGACCGCTAATTAATAGAAAAACTATAACTCCAGAAATAAAGGTCAGGCATTAGATATAGCATAATACAATCAGAAGTCTCCCTTAACCTTAGAAGAAAATCATATCATTGATGTTGATGCCAACGCCTGACATGCCATCTTATATTACTAATTAATCAGAGTGTTTGACATGCAGAAACTGCCCGCAGTTAGTAGCAAAGCAGTGCAGGATAAGTGAAAGAACACCAAATTACACATTAAAAGTTGGAAATGGCCATAAGCAAGCAAAGAGGGAATAAAATTGTAAACAGACTTGACCACAAAGCTCTGATATAAGGTAAACGACAATCAGAAACCGCGAACCTGAGTAAAAGGTATGATCCAAATCCTCTAAGCTCAAAAGAAAATAAATCATAATTGAAAACACTCTGATTTTCCAATTATCGTTTCATGTGATAAATGACTCAAGTTTCCACCTTTAAAAATGTACTGCTTAATATATGAAAATGCTATTTTCTGGAGGTCAAAAAATGTGATCCTACACGTGTGCATCCTCTCCATTTTATTATAAAGAAAATATGGAACGCAATCTATATGATATTATTAAACAGAATGTAATCTAGTATGCTATACACATGATACCCAAATAATTAAATCCTTGTGCTAAAAGCTAACCTGATATTTTACAATATGAATATGAGCTCCTCTATGGAAGTTAACTTTGCAAAGAATCATATATTAATTGTACCAATAATTTAAAATATGTGAAAACTGTACAAAAGTATTTCATGAATCCTACCACACAACACAGTACGCAAAAGATACCAATCCATTGCAAATAGGATCATGGTAAACAATTGTAGGAAAAAATCTGTTTGAAACAAATCCAGCTCTACTACATGTGCGTTCATGAAGATATATCTCAAGTCGGTATTTTCAAACAGGAGATGTACACATGAAGAAATAAATCCATTAAATTCTACTGAAGCCGGCAGTGGACATCCATAGATGATGAATTGATGTGGCATCTCATGTCCTCCTATTGTCGTCCCATGAATAGTTGTTCACGTCCACATCTATACAAATAACCAGTGTACACTCAAACTCAATCAAAGGCACGAATAAAGGAAAAAACTTGCATAATTCGAGCTACCTCCACACCACACCAATAACTGTTGCAGTGCAATGTAATGAAGAAACAAATGGAGAAAAGAAAGGAGGAGGCGACTATGGTACTCACCGGGATAGCTAGAATTCTGCAACCAGTCCTGCGACAACTATTGCAGCGGAGATGTCGACCTGACATCAACAGAGAAAAACAACCTGCAATTTTTAGCTAAAGCACCAAATACAGAAGTAATGGAAATGGTCAACTGGAGAAAGGCCAATTAAATCGAGGAAATGATCTCACCATGCATCCCCAATACCATGGTGAATCGTGGGGCAGTGGGAGATGATTCCTGTCTCAAATATTGTCACTAACGTCATGGAGGAGGTCCCAACCGAGATGAGGCCACACACATTCATCGACATCATCTCCCTGCCTTCTTCCGCCCTCTCTATCCACCTACTGTATGAACGAAATGGAGCATAAACACCTCTGCCTCCTGCTTGGAGTTTCAACAAACACCTCATAGGCATAGATTAGAAAGAATCTGCACAGAAAAAATAAGAAGCTATGAGATGAAATCAAATGAGAGGAATGGAGGAGAGAAGTTGAGGAGGCAAATCAGAAGGAAGAGATGTGGTTGGTACCTGCGAGAGGTGCAAATGCTGCGAGGTCGACGTTCCACATGAGATCAGCTGTAGCGGTGGCCCTTGCTCCTCATGGTCAAGACCGAGGAGTTAGAAACGAAGCTGATCAATAGCAGCAACAACTCAGAAACGTAGAGAGAGCAATGGGGGGAGCAGGGCGCGGATACCAGCAGCTCACCTCAGCTCAAATTCCTCATCCACACAGTGATGCCCTCTCGTGTTCCTCCTATTCAGCACCGTGGAGGGAAAAAGGAGTGCAGCAGTGGCGTTAATGCTGCTCCTGCTCCTTATTTTTAGTTGTGCAAGCCACAATCCTGCTCCCCATCTTCTCTTCTTCCTCCAGCCTCCTCTTTTTCCGTCCTTCTCCTCTCTCGCCGTGAGGAAGTGTGTGGAGTTGGGGCTGGAGATGTGGGGGTGGAGAAGGCGAATCCAACCTGCGGGAAGTAGAATTAACGGTAAGAGGGAGAGAAATATAGGAGAGCTGGGATCTAGCGTACGATTTACCTTCTCGACGCGAGGACGAACATGATGGGGAGGCACGCGCAACTACGGCTAGAGATCGGCGAAGCGGTGGCAGAGAGAAGCCAAAGCAGAGGAGAGATCCAAAAGCAAATACCAAAAAAACCTGGGAAATCAAGAATAAGACCAAATTTGAGATAGAAGCGACGGCGGAGGAACAAACAAAAGGATAACAACCTGCGAACGAAAAGGAAACTAAGAAATAGAAGGCAAAGCCAACGAATCGGATCCCACGGGCGAAGGAAAGCAGAAAATAAAGCCAATGGAATCAAACCCCCACAGATCAACCACTGCTTAAGAACTGCATCGCATCAGATGTGGCCGGCGAGGCAGCGGTGGATCTGGAGCTACAACGACGAAACAGGAGGGAGCGGTGGAGGCAAAAGCGAGGAGCCGAGAGAGAGACGAAGCAGAAAAGCGAGGCGAGCGAGCTCCTCCCCATGGACGAAGAAAGGCGGCGGTGTGCGGCAAGGCCGGGGGAGCGGCGGCGGGGTGAGAGAGAAAGGGGATCGGGCAGGCGTGCGAGGTCGTCTCCCCGATGGACGCGAGGGATAGGACGCGAAATGTCGATACTACCCCTCAATCACACACCAGGACGGCGCATCAAAAGGTGAAATTCTACCGCAAACGGACGGCTCACATGACGCGGCAGCTGCCCGATCCGACGGCCGGCGTGCGTCGATCGCTGAGGAGCGCCCGTGAGGTCTCCGGGTTTACCTGTGTGGATACGCATATACCTCCTCACTGCTTAGTCCCCAATGTTTACGCTCACTTTTCCACCAAGAAGAATGGCCGAATCGGCCCTTTATTTTTTTTTGGAAGCTGTACAGTAGGTTTCCCTACTGCTTATATTTTATTTTTTATTAAATGGAGAAAGTACAAAACACAATTACACGTCGACAAGATGTCGACCGAGGGCTGCAAGCCTCGAGCTTCCAAAAACAGCAGAAAAATCAAATGAAAACTAAGAACCCAGCTCTCCAAACCATGGTATGATTTCCTAGTAGCCTTATGGACCAGAAGGTGCATTTCATCCTTGAATTTCTTACGGCATCTGTACATATTGGGCTCCAGCTGCTTGAATATAAATCATTCCGAGTGGTCCAGATAGCCCAGGCAACCAAAACGATGATGTCCATGGAAAATGGCTGAGCAATTGCCACTCTTAGGCTTCCAATAATCTCCTCAATGGGTTGATGGTCAGGCCGATTCCAGGTCGGGCAGATATACTTCCAGCACAGATTTGCAAAAGGGCATTCAAAGAACAAGTGGTCTCTAGTTTCTAGGGCAGAGCCATTGCACATAACACAGCAATAGGAGGGCATAAAGAAATTCTTCCGCTGGAGCATTGCCCTTGTATTGAGTTTGTTCTGAGTTAGCAACCAAAAGAACACCTTATGTTTGTGTTGACAGCATGTCTTCCAGATCCATTTCAGAGCAGGGCAAACATCATTTTGCTTCATCAAATGCCTATAGGCTTTGGACACTTGGAACTTAACAGAATTGTTGAAAGCTGTCCACACATCAGGTTGCAGCTGCGTGGTTAAATTGCCCAGCACCTCTTGAAATTCAAATAGCTCGGCATTTATCGTGGAGCCAACATCGTAATTAGGAGCAAAAAAATGGCACGCGGCTGCTCACTCGAGAAAGCGCGGAAAAGGCACATCGATTCAGAAACATACGCATATATATCTCCTCGCTGCTTAGTCCCCAATGTTTACGCTCACTTTTCCACTCCTCTCACCGTCAGCGGTTGCACTCCCTGCCAAATCCCTGCCGGTGTCACATCTCCGAACAAGGCGGCGACATCTACGGCTGAAGATCATGACGACGACCTCCTCTCGCACCCTCGGCACATCGTTAATCGGCACTCACGAGTCACGACATCACTGCCAGATTCTTGTCTCCTTCCGACAACAATGGCAGTATGACCCCAATCCTCTATTACGACGATTGTAGGAACGTCGATCTATACCGAGCTGTGCTTATTTATCACATGCATGGTAGATTATTCTGCATTGTAAGGGTTTCTGAGCCAATTAAGAGATACATCTATTTACGGCTTCGATTTGGGGGTTTGCTTGGTAGTTGTTCTCGGTTTAGGTCCTGGATATGGAGGTTGTTGCTTGACCTTGTTAACCTTAAACCGTTTAACCATATAATAGTTGAACTCGGTTTAGGGCAAGGCTTTCAAGCCAAAATGGTTTGGGGATTTCTATGTTTAGGGCATATATTTGGGGTTTTTGCTTGCTTAGTTCATCTTAGGCGGATGATTACTTCGCATGGTTCGAGATAGAAAACCCCAGTGGTATTATCACTTATCAGTGGCATGGCCATTATATGATTGATCTTGAAACAAACGATACTTCGATGGTTTGACCTCGAAGATCCCAGTGGTGTAGCATCAATTGTACAACTATTATGATGGATCTTCAAACAAACGATGGAATGCATGAGGTTGTAATTCACTGGTTTGTCCAGTGATGAGCATTGTGGCACTTGTGTACACATTTGTATGTACACATTTGTTGTGCATGCTCTTTGGCACTAGCTCTATGAATTTGTTATGATTATGGTGAGGGCATCGCCACCAAGAGGCCGAGGGGGAGACCTCCGAAGATTGGCGACTTTCATGAGGAGATTCCTCCAACCCATTTCTACAAGGTGATCCTTCCACCTGGGTTGGAGTTTCTTCCCATTCCTTCTGCCCTGTCAGCATCAGGACACCATCCCAAAGATCATCGTCTTGACCAACACTCGATGCAACTGTAAGGTGAGTCTTGTTGATACCAATGGGACAGTTGCCATGGATCAAGGCTGCCCACGCTTTGCCATCGCTCACCAATCAAGATCGAGTACTTCTTGGCCTTCAAAGGACTGAAGATGGGTGTCTATAGGGTCACCATCTCTGACTGCACCTACACCTAGAAGTGCCCGGAGTATTCGATAGCCCTGATGTTGATTGATAATGAGTGATATGTGTAAGAGTGTTCATGTGTGTCGTCTGAACTATATCTGTGTCAGGAGTACTTGCTAAATTGTTTTAACTGCTATGTGTTTGTTATGATAGCTATGTCGGTTATGTGGTAGTCTTAATGCGCTTTTGCAAATGTGCTTTGTTTGCTGCTTGTTTTAAGTGCCGCCTATATATGGTGATAACCTCAACACTCGAAGTAGTGAGAGTGGTTGTCTATGACTATACGCACGTAACCAAACACAGCCGGTGTTTGCATTTTGGAATGACACACGTAGAACCAAACACCAATCTTGTTAACTCAACCAATCTCTACCGGTCGTGGGTAGAATTGATGCAGGTAATCAAATAAGTTTCCGAACATGGCTGAAAATTTGTATGACCTCAGATTGGCAGAGCCAGAAAAAGTGTACGACTAATCAAACACGCCTTTAACTGCTCCTGCGCGAGCTAGCATGCATGGCACTGCATGCGCGCTCCCGCTGTGTACGTGTACGTGCGTCTGGGTGCAGGCTGGCAGCATGGCGCGTAAATCTGCGCCAGAAATCTGAAAAAGAAACATCGTATTTTTTTTTACTAAATGGCACTTAATTAAACTTAACGCTAATTGTGACTCTTCAAATAACGTTCAGCCAACTATGGCACTCGGCATAAAACGCCATAGTTTAAGGACAGAACTAGGCGTTCCCCGGGATTTTTCCATCCGATCCCCTGGGTGGAGAGCCGTCTGATGCAACCTTGTATGGCCATTGGATCCCGCAGCCCCGCGTCGCAGGCAGAAAAATCCAAAAACGTCGCTTTCCTTGGACCCCGTCCACGACCGCGCGTCGCCCAGGCACGGGCGGATAGAAAATCCCTCACGTCGCTGTCGCTTCTGCTGCCAGCTTTCTGCGCAGCTGCCTTGCATGTGGTGGCCGTGTGATGCTATGCTACCATGTGACTTTTCTCCCTCTATGGCCCTATGACTTTCTGCACACCGTTTTAAGAAAATGATGGTACAAATAATGATTAAACAAGAATTTTTTGCTGCGTACAGATTTGCAACAAAATCACCATAATTTTAAACAAATATCACAAACTATTACAACAACAAAATCATATGGACAGAACTAGGTGTCCCCGGGTCCTCCTACTGACACGTGCCCCCTCTCTGACCTCTAAATTCCACCAAATCCCGTATTTGCTTCAATGAAGCAAAAGCGGTTCGCGCGTAATAAGAATTTTGTTCTATTATAGCTAAATTTGTAATTTTCACAAAAATCCCGCAAATGTTTCTATGAAGCAAAAAAGTTTCGTTTGTAATAAGAATTTTGTACTATTGTAGCAAAAGTCCAATTCCTCTCAAATCTCTTAAAATATTTCTAGGAAGCAAAAAAGTTTCATTCGTAGCAATTTTTTGTGCTGCTCGTAGAAAATGCTTGTATGGAAAAAAAAGTTCTGTACCAATTTTTTGCTATTGTAGCAAATCCGATGAGACCTCGCTGGCAACATTGGAGAACACTCCGGCGCGGCGTCGCCGATGCAGCAGCACCATGGTAGGTGCTTGCAGCAACGTGTATGGTCCAAGGTAGCATCTTCCTCCAGAGCTCCGGCGAGGCATCGCTCACACGCACCATCGTAGATGCTTTTATCGAGCAAAACGTGCGCCATCGGTAACATTGCTGCGTGTCATCGGTAACATCGCGCGTCCCCGGTAGCATCGCCGGCTCGTCGGTAGCAATGCCATGCGCCGTCGGAAGCATCGTCGGCTCGTCGGTAGCAACGTCGCGAGACGTTGGTAGCATCCGCTCGTAGCATTGCCGGATACCGTCGGTAGCTTCATGGCTCGTCAGTAGCAACGGCGGACTCCATCGGTAGCATCGCGGCGTGCCGTCGGTAGCGACACCGCGTGCCGGTAGCATCGTCGGTAGAAATGCCATGCGCCGTCGGTAGCATTACCGCCATGCATTGAAAGCTCAAGAAATCTGTGCTACAGCCTTTTTTATGTGGATTTGCAACAGAATCGTCGATAGCAATGGCATGCGCCGTCGGGTAGCATCGTCGGCTCGTCGATAACAATGTCAGGAGACGTCGGTAGCATCCGCTTGCATCATCACCGCCATCGCCGGTGATAACAGCGTCGTCGCTGCATCGCAGCACCCGACCTTTGCCTGTGGTAGCACCAGAGAACTCGCCGGAGATCTCATAGCAACAATTTTTTTGCTACAGCTCTTTTCAAAATTTGCACCACACTGAAAATTTGCAACATCTCGTAAAGCAGAATGTGAAAAAAGAAATTTGCTACAATAATAATGTGAACTTGCATTAAAAGAGGATTTTTTTTGCTAAAATCTTTCAAAAATTTGCATCACGTTAAAAAATTTAAATTACATCATCTGAGGGACAATTGCTAAAATCATTCTATGGATTTGCATCGAAGGAGAAATAAAATTGGTACAAATCTTACAAGAATTTGCACCACATATAGCAAAAAAAAACTATTGTAGCAAAAAAAACCGCGATGCAAAATTCATAAAAATATGGTAGCAACACCGACCACGGTGGGTAGCAACATTGCCCAACACATCAGCATCGCCGAGCATCACCAACGAACGTCGGTAGCATCTCTGGCTGCCTTCCTCATCCCTCCGCAGCAACGCAGGGCGTGGCGCAACATCATCGTCGGGCGGGGCAGCAGGAGGCGGTCGGAGGTTGTCGTCGCCGCCCTTCAGGAGCTCGGGGCACGGACCGGGGCAACAGGAGGCGGTCGGAGGTCGTCGTCGCCGCCCTTCAGGAGCTCGGGGCGCGGACCGAGGCAGCAGGAGGCGGTCGGAGATCGGCGTCGTCGCCGCCCTTCTCGAGCTCAGGGGCGCGGACCGGGGCTGCGGGCGCCGCGCAGCTCCGTGAAGACCTATTCCATCTCCGGGGCGGCGGATGCGGAGAGGATGGTGGTGGAGGAGACGCGGGCGGCTCGAGCGCGAGCTCGTCAACGCCGGTGGCGCGGCAGGACCTTGAGGTCTCGGCCATGGCGCCAAGGACGTCGTGGAAGAGATTCCCGTGGGGCGGCCCGAGCCCCGAGATCGAGATCGAGATCGGCGACGAGCGCACCGAGAAAGGTAGAGGGAGGGACGAAGGTGTCCGCCGACCGGAGTAGGGGCGGAGGTGGCCGGCAGCGGCGGCAGACTGCAGAGGCCGGCGGCGGCGACATGGCGCTGGAGTCATGTTCCTGTTTCTCTGGAGGAGGCGACCGAGCGAGCGAGGGGATAAAAGGAAGGGAACGAGTGGATGGGAGGAGAGCGAGCGGTCCACGGGGACACGCGTCGATCGCTGGAGGGGGAGGACGCGAAGCGCAGATCCCCGGATGATTACAAACGTTTTCCATAGTTTAACGCGTTCTGAAAATATCAGAGACTCCCGAAATTTCAGAAAACGTCATATACTTAGGCGTATCCCGAGCCAGAAAAACGCGAAAATTTCTAAGTCATTTGGAAAAGCCATTTGATGTGGCGTTTTTAGACGCAGAGGCTCTGAAAATCTCAGAATTCTGAGATTCTCAGAGCCTCTGTGATTGGAAAACGTCACAACCAGATGACGTATTCTGAGATTTTCAGAGGCTCTGAGTCTAAAAAAGGCCACATCAAATGACTTTTCTCAAATGACTTACAAATTTTCGCGTTTTTCTGGCTCGGGATACGCCTAAGTATATGACGTTTTCTGAGATTTCGAGAGACTCTGATATTATCATGAATCAATTTGTTGTTTATATTGTCATTTGTCAACCTTTTGTGGAGTGTGCCCACCCTCCAATTTTTTTCTGCGTCCGCCACTGCTCCCAGCCGCTCCAGCACACCGCGCTCGAGCTCTGCCTAGACGTCGCGCTCGGCCGCCTCGCTGTTCCCAGGTCATCTGCCGCCTCCGTCATCAACCACGCGCTGCATGTCGGCTCGGTGCCGTCGAACGCGTTAGTGGCGGTTCTCAGGGGCGCAGGCGCACCGGCGGCGGGGCGGCGTCGTGAACGAAGGTGGCAAGGTGGACCTCGAGGATCTCTCGTCGCCTCCGTCCTCGACGACCCGGGAGTTGATCGCGTCATACGCGCGGCCGGATCCGGACTCTCGGGTTTCCAGTTCATGACCAGCGTCGAGAACACCGACGTCTCGTCCAATGGGGGCAAGCAGGGACTTCGCGACGTTGCCCGCTCCGGTCTACATTAATAGGGCGGGAGGACAACCATCTCTTCGTCACGCCCCGGAACTCCAACGACCACCAGTAGCCGCCAACGACGTCCCAGGCGGCGGAAGGTAGTTTACTGGTTCTGGAGTGTGGCTGACGTGCGTGTTTACTGTGCTCTGGTGCCGATCCGGCATGACGAGGAGGCGAGGGATAAGCTGTCTAGCTCGACGTGGATGCTCTTTCGAGGAAGGGACTCCGGTGGCAAGACGGCGGTTGCTCGGGAGCTCGCGAAGCTCGTATTTGGTTCGTACACCGACTTCACAATGATCAGCGCCTCCGGTACTCCTACACCCAGCGGCAAACTGGCCAGCAAGAGGCAGAGATCACCGCAAGACGACGACGACAATGCCGGCTACGTCGGATCAAGGTTCTTCGAAGCAATCCTGGAGAACCCTCACCAGGTTATATTGATCGACGGCGTTGACCGGCTCGATCACGATTCTGAAATGCGCATCAAGGATGCAATGGCGGAAGGGACAGTGTGCTGTGCTCTGACGCGTTGGACTCGAGGTTGGTGCTTTCCTCACCTCGGGTGAAGCGACGACTCGAGGACGGAGACGCCACGGGAAAGGAAGTGATCAGATCCTCTCCTCGTCTTAGCATGGATTTGAACGCTTTCCCACACGAAGGGGAAGACAAGGACGCTGTTTTGGCTGATGGGGCCGGGATCCTGAATTTCGTTGAGGGTGTTTTCTTTTTCAAATAGCTGCAATGCTAAAAAGTGATGACTCAAGTACGAAATACGATTGTTTTGGATGACGAGGGGCTTAGAGATGAGTTAGATTTGGATGAAGATTTTTTTTTGACAAATTTGGAGGACGTTGACCACATGTGATAGATGACCATGATGGTGCTGCGGAAGCGTTGGCCTTCTAATTGGTCTCTCGCTACTATTCCCTCCGTTCCATAATATAAAACTTTTTAGGTATACTCAAGGTGGACTACATACAGAGCCAACCTAGACAGTAAAGTGCGTATAAATTGTCCAGATATGTATGAATCTAGAAAAGTTTAAAAAGGCTTACATTTAGAAACAGAGGTAGTATTTAGTAACTCCGAGGTATCTCAAGTCTCGGCTGTTCATAAATGACCTGTGTTTAGATGCCGATCAGCCCTAACAGAAGCGGCCGCTCAGGCGATCAGGAGGCGACGCCCTTGTTCCACCAAACTCCACCGGCGGAAGAGCTGGCCCCCTTTCCTTCCGCTTGCCGCTCCGGCGGCAGGAGGGAGGGGGACCCCGTTTTTGCATGGTAGTTAGGGTTAGGAAGGTTCTGGCATGGTGCGTCGTTGGGGTGGTGGGAGCGGCGCCCGGGCAAATAAATTTGCCTCAACTCTACTCCCACACTGGCGTTGTCCTTCATGGCGGCGTCTCGGAGTTGGTGGCATTGTGTGCTTGCCGATCTTTTAGATCGGTGGCTGTAGGGTCCATGGATGATGTCGGCGAGGCGGCGGCGACGACTCCATCAGATGGGTTTTTCCTCCTGTTCTGTCCCCGTTGCTGCGGCGTTGTCTCCGGCACCATGGTGGAGCAGAGAGGATTCGTCCAGGAGTACGTGCAGACAAAGTTCTGCACTGGTGACAGCTGGAAGATGGTGCATCTTGTGCTGGGTTTGTGTTTGAAGGCTGACGGTTCTGGTTCCCTTCTCCACCGTCGTCGTGCGGGGGTGCCAGTGCTGAAGTTCGATGGCGTGTCCGGGGTCGTGCTGCCCGGTCTGATTCTTTCAACGGCAATGGTTTGTCCTATGGCAAACTACTTTGGAGGTCCGAAGAGCTGATGATCAGCGATAGAGCCGCGTCGAGCTCGGGTGAAGAGGTGATCTGTCTATTTTTTCTTTGGTGGCTGCTACGGTGGTGCCAAAGAAGATGGATAGGCGTTGGTTTGTCACATACGTTTATTCTATCTTTCCAGATCTGTAAGATCGATGTATACGTATTTTGTATCTCGTCTTTTATTTATCAATAAGAATCGTATTACCATAAAAAAACTGCAAATTTCACAGAGCAAGATGTTAATTGAGCAGTTTTCAGATGGAACCAAATAAAACACTTATTCGATATGGATTCCAAGCTAAAATTTGTCGATCTTATGGACCTGCTTGTTTATTTTCATGGTGCAGATTTACCTATTTACTTAGGAGTGATAACACTTCTTTTTCAGTAAAGTTGGAACAAATTGAGATAGTACCCGATATCTGTTTGCTTGTAAAAGGAAATGGAAGAACAGACACACGAGGAAAATGAAAGACTAGTGGAGGAAGACTCATCCTCTCCTTCCAATAATGGTGACGCGCAAGTTCCCATAAACACTCCTTTTTTGTGACTTATTTCTATAATAATACACATGATACTTGGGTAGCAAGTATTATTGGAATAAATAAAAATGATTTTATTAGTGCTATGGCTCCCGTTGAGAATAAAGATGAGGAGTATTTTGTTGACTTATTATATGGTATAAATTATTATTATGATGAATCTGATGATGAGACTTTAGATATGTCCACTATCAATGTTGATCCTAGTAAGTATTATGATGAAAATAAGGAGAACTATATATTGACATGTTTTATGACAATGCTTTAGTTCATGGTCTTGTTTTGTTTGAAGATCCTCCATCTAAAACAGTTCCGACTAACTCATGGGAGGACGAAAATGATAATCTTGCTGGTCATAATAGTGTTCTGATTCACGATATTCCTATTTTATTCTTGAGTTCTCTCCTAACCACACCATAGAAGAGAAATATGTATGTGAACAATTATTTATGTGGTTTGCAACTGTCTTTAAATCAAAAATCTTGTTGCAGCCATAATATTAAGATTGATACCAGTTCTTGCAACTATTTTGAGAGAGGAAACATGCTACTTATTTCCATGATAGTTTTAATGATCCTCTTTATGTGCCAAAATTTTGTGAGTGACATCCTTCAAATGGTTACAATGTTGAGTTTGCTTCTAGTGCTTGTAATTATCTTGAAAGAGGAGGTTCTAAGTGCCTCTCTATTTTATTAATTCATCCATATTGTAAGCACATCCTGCTGATATGCACTGGTCACCTTCTATTTGCTTAACATTCCCCATTCCTCATGTGCAAAGTTCAAAATGACCCTGAAGTGATCACCCTAATGGATAGCGGGATCCTCACGTGTTTGGGGTGCCTGAAAGGGTTCAAATATCCTCACAGCCCACATGAGAAGGATAACCAATACGAAAATAGGCATGAGTCACCCGTTGGCTATACCCCCCATTCATTGTCGTTCGATTCATCATTGAGATTCGGGCAGCCGATGCACCTATCCTAGCTAATTAGAGAAGCCCCTGCTAATCACCTGACCATTCTGAACACATGCACCTGCTGTGAACAGCCGCCATACCCGGAGGTAGCTGCACTTGGTAGAATAAATATCAGCAACAATTCGACAAAAAATGTGGCAGTTAGTTGTTCATTACATTATGGCTCCTGCTTCCATACACCCCCAAGAGCGAAGGGTTATCTTGAGGAGAAACACAAGGACGGCTGAGATTTAATCTCACAAGGAGCCGAGCCAACTAAGTCGGCTCGAGCCAATCTGATCGGAGCCGAGACTGGAGGTCTGAAGATTATTTAGCTTAAGCCGGATCACGGAAAAAATTAAAGAAATTAGGTAGTTGCCAGGGTTCGAACCTGGGTCTGTCAGGATAGATATATCCGGAGCAGAACCGATCGGCTACAGCGGTGCCTGTGTCAAGATTTAAATCGGACTTTATATATACGTACGGGGAGAGGTTAACTGAATTTTAGAAGGAAAAACTTCAGACGGCGACGAAGATCGGCGACGGCTAAGAACGAGCGACGCGTGACACACCTAGTACCCATCCGCAGCAGCATCTCAAGCCGACCACCTGCAAGTAGGCACCGACGACGATGGCATCACCAGAGACATTAAATGAGGAGCTGAAGGGTGTACATCACCTATGCGAGCGCGGCATTAAGGCCCTCCCCGCCCGCTACGTCCTCCCACCATCCGACCGCCCGGCACCTACTGCCGTCCGCGGCATCGATATGTCGTCGACGTGGCCCGTCTCCGCTCGACCGTCCCTTCCGAACGCGTCGCGGAGCTCGCCGCCATGGACGTCGCATGTCGTGACCTGGGCTTCTTCCAGGTGGTCAACCACGGCGTGGATAGAGAGCAGGTGCTGGACGTGGCGCGGCTGTTCTTCGAGCTCCCACAGGAGGAGCGTGCTTGACACATGTGACGGTGTGCTCTGCTCGCGGGACTTTCTCAAGCTGCTCTGCAATCCGTCCAGGCTAGACGAGGTCGTGCCCTCATGGCCAGGCAACCCCGCTGACCTCAGGTCTTGTGCTACGTACTTGAGACAGTAATTAATCACTCACTTGCTAATTTGTTGTCTTATAATTTGCGCAGCTTATGCAATCTAACAGTAAAGATTAAACTTAATGTGACGATGCATGTGCCATGCACGCAGCTTCTTGTCGAAACATTCTTGTCTACCCACCGAAGCTCGGGCGCGAGCTCGGCTATGACGCATGGAGCTTCGGTGACAATGTTGTATGCATCTTATTAAATAATATCTGAATTTTCCGTGGAGCTGAGTGTACACAACATACATGTCCTAACTACACAAAGAAGATTTCCACCATTCTTCGACTCTGAAATTGAGCATCAAATCATTCAAAATTAATTTTAGAAAATTACTAACATGAAAATGAAATATAGATTAACCCATTTGATGAACCCATTTTCATGAAAAAATTGATAATTATAGCAAGTGTTTTTTGACTTGCTCGAAATGACCTATTATTTTTTCCTCGTATAGTATGACCAAATTAGGCACATGTACTTTTAGTTGTGACAAGTTCAACCTATTATTAATTTTTTTCTTGACAAATATGTCAAAAAAGGTATTCTCACACGTGCAACGAAGTTTGCGACAACTCATATCCATAGCACATTTTGGATATGTGGACCCACATGCAGCACTCATATCCATCTAAATGTATATTTGTCATCTTTGGAACATGTCGACTCGTATGTAACACCGCCTATATAGTTTGACCTAGCACATTTAGGCATCTGGACCCATATGCTACATTCATACCCATCTAGTTGTATATATACCATCAATGGGACATGTGGAGCCACATGAAACACTCCTAACTATGTTGCATGTTTTGAGAACACGTGATATAGTGGTACGCCAATCTGTCCACATGTCCCAAGGGTGCTAACAGTAGACCTAGATGGCTAGGAGTGTTGAGGTGGGACGACATATATCCCAAAAAGTTATAGGGGCAGATCTATCTAACAAGGAGAATTGCATTGGATCCACACATGTCCCGAAGGTGGTAAGGGTAGACCTAGCAGGTCAGATAGGAGTATTGCAAATGGGTCCACATGCCCAAAGGTGGTAGGGGTAGATGTGTATGGGTCCAAATGTCCCAAGGGTGCTAAGCGTGCAGAATTTTGGGACCCACATAATAGTTCTAGATCAAACTGTCTAGGGCTGGTGTATAAGCGTCCAGATGTTTAGTAAGTCGTACATATGTGTCTACCACCTTCGGAACATGTGGACCCACATGCAATAGACCTAGCCATCTTGCCCTAGCACATATGGGACATGTGGACCCACACGAAACTCATAGCTATGTCCTTAAGGGTCCACATGACCCAAAGGTGGTACGGGTAGATGTATGTGGGTCCACATGTTCCAAGGATGATAGGGGTAGACATGTCTAGGATCCACATGTCCCATGGGTGCTAAGCGTAGACCAAGCTGGCATGTGGACCCGCATAAAACACCTCTAGGACATGTGGACCCGCATGAAACACTCCTTCTTGATATTGATATGTTCGCATGTTGTGGGACCCACATGATAGTTCTACGTCAAGCTTTTTAGCACTAGCGCATGTGGACCAAATGTCTAGTAGGTCCTATATTTATGTTTACCTTTGTTACACATGGATCTACGTGCAACACCCCTAGTCATCTTGACAATCTGGGACATGTGGACCCAAATGAAATACTCGTAGCCGTCTAGGATGTATATCTACCACCTTTGGAGCATGTGGACCCACACTCAACACTCCTAACTTTGTTGCAAATTTTGGGACCCACATAATAGTTCTAGATCAAACTGTCTAGGGCTGGTGTATAAGCGTCCAGATGTTTAGTAAGTCATACACATATGTGTCTACCACCTTCGGAACATGTGGACCCACATGCAATAGACCTAGCCATCTTGCCCTAGCACATATTGGACATGTGGACCCACACGAAACTCATAGCTATGTCCTTAAGGGTCCACATGACCCAAAAGTGGTACAGGTAGATGTATGTAGGTCCACATGTTCCAAGGATGATAGGGGTAGACATGTATGGGATCCACATGTCCCATGGGTGCTAAGCGTAGACCAAGCTGGCATGTGGACCCGCATAAAACACCTCTAGGACATGTGGACCCACATGAAACACTCCTTGATATTGATATGTTCGCATGTTGTGGGACCCACATGATAGTTCTACGTCAAGCTTTTTAGCACTGGCGTATGTGGACCAAATGTCTAGTAGGTCCTATATTAATGTTTACCTTTGTTACACATGGATCTACGTGCAACACCCCTAGTCATCTTGACCATCTGGGACATGTGGACCCACATGAAATACTCATAGCCGTCTAGCTAGTTGTATATCTACCACCTTTGGAGCATGTGGACCCACACTCAACACTCCTAACTATGTTGCATATTTTGGGACCACATAATAGTTCTATATCAAACTGTCTAGGGCTGGTGTATAAGCTTCCAGATGTTTAGTAAGTCATACACGTATGTGTCTACCACCTTCGGAACATGTGGACCCACATGCAATAGACCTAGCCATCTTGCCCTAGCACATATGGGACATGTGGACCCAAACGAAACTCATAGCTATGTCCTTAAGGGTCCACATGACCCAAAGGTGGTACGGGTAGATGTATGTTGGTCCACATGTTCCAAGGATGATAGGGGTAGACATGTCTGGGATCCACATGTCCCATGGATGCTAAGCATAGACCAAGCTGGCATGTGGACCCGCATAAAACACCTCTAGGACATGTGGACCCGCATGAAACACTCCTTGATATTGATATGTTCGCATGTTGTGGGACCCACATGATAGTTCTACGTCAAGCTTTTTAGCACTGGCGCATGTGGACCAAATGTCTAGTAGGTCCTATATTTATGTTTACCTTTGTTACACATGGATCTACGTGCAACACCCCTAGTCATCTTGACCATCTGGGACATGTGGACCAAATGTCTAGTAGGTCCTATATTTATGTTTACCTTTGTTACACATGGATCTACGTGCAACACCCCTAGTCATCTTGACCATCTGGGACATGTGGACCCACATGAAATACTCATAGCCGTCTAGCTAGTTGTATATCTACCACCTTTGGAGCATGTGGACCCACACTCAACACTCCTAACTATGTTGCATATTTTGGGACCACATATAGTTCTAGATCAAACTGTCTAGGGCTGGTGTATAAGCGTCCAGATGTTTAGTAAGACATACACGTATGTGTCTACCACCTTCGGAACATGTGGACCCACATGCAATAGACCTAGCCATATTGCCCTAGCACATATGGGACATGTGGACCCACACAAAACTCATAGCTATGTCCTTAAGGGTCCACATGACCCAAAGGTGGTACGGGTAGATGTTTGTGGGTCCACATGTTCCAAGGATGATAGGGGTAGACATGTCTGGGATCCACATGTCCCATGGGTGCTAAGCGTAGACCAAGCTGGCATGTGGACCCGCATAAAACACCTCTAGGACATGTGGACCCGCATGAAACACTCCTTGATATTGATATGGTCGCATGTTGTGGGACCCACATGATAGTTCTACGTCAAGCTTTTTAGCACCGGCGCATGTGGACCAAATGTCTAGTAGGTCCTATATTTATGTTTACCTTTGTTACACATGGATCTACGTGCAACACCCCTAGTCATCTTGACCATCTGGGACATGTGGACATGGATCTCCTCAATTTCACCCCACCCCTACATAGGAATATTATGATCGTCTCCAACTTTTTTCGAGTGGTCCCGACGCATACTATAACAGATTGTTAACAAACCATGGTGATTTGTCTGGTGTGCGTCATCTACTTCGTGGAATGATATCGAAGAGGACAGATCAATTGGGTTTGGTCATTAATTGTGTAAGAGTTTAAGAGTAGGCCATACAAGCACTTTACAAACTGACATGGAGTCTCAGTCGTCGCAACATTCGTTGCACCTATCAGAATGCCCTTTTCTGGCACATTTGTTGAGCAAAAAAACTAATAATATGTTAGACTTTTTAAAAAATAAAAATGTTTGTATGTATGGTCATACTATACTAGGAAAAAATAATGGGTTATTTTCAGCTGGTTGGAAAATTCACTTGCTATAAATATCAAGTTTTATATGAAAATGGATTCATCTAGATTTCAGTTTCATGTTGTTAATTCTATATAATTGTATTTGAATGATTTGGTGCTCAATTTCAGAGTCAAAGATCGGTGAAAATCTTCACCGTACATGCACATGTAGTGTACGCTCAATTTGTGTACCATGATGATCGCTTGTTCCATTATGTACCCTGCTATTCGTTTACAAACACAGTCCCAGCCATGGGCTAGTGGTTGTTCCCTTTGTGCCGATCCTGCTAGACGCAAGTTCGATTCCAGGCGTCTACAATTTCTGTTACTTTTTCTCCGTCTGGTGATTCGGCTCTCTCCGCTCGGCTCGGCTATATGCACCCCAAAGTCGGTCGGCTCGAGCCGAGCTGGTACAGTTATGTGATTGTGAGGTTGGGGGTGTATGGAAGCAGGAGCCTTACATTATACTCAGGCGATGAGGCACGGTTCGCCATTGGGGTCGCTATTGGTGCTACCCTGTCTCCACCGTCGTCTATAAATAGTAGTTCGACTAGGCAAGTGCTGCTCTTGGCCGAAATATCATGTTGCATATTTCACCTGCATGAAATGCAGTCCGAAGAGAGATCAGCTGTGGCGATTTTTCTTTGGAGCAAAGACGCACTGTTTTTACTTTTCAGCAACCAACGCCCAATCCGGCCGCTTGTCTGCGTCGCATGGACCACTAGATGTATCAGAATGATATGTGCACATGTAGCAAGGATCACCGTCTCAGTGTCTTTAATCTGCACACTCTCTGAGTCTGCGCGCACGAATCCATAAGGTTGGCACGTGAAACTTCAGCTCCCACGCCGGCCATTTATTAGCTGTTGCTCTTTGGCATTTTAGCATGAGTCGTTATTTATTGTGCGGGCCGGTGGAGGTTGGTTATGATTCAGCGGCATTGAGTATTATAGCACTTGAAAAGTAGTATAGACATTTGCCAAAGCTAGTTAGAAAATTTTGACCGTTTCCAATCCATGCCTAGCACCAAAGATTCATATATATAGGTGACCTCTAACTCCCACTGATTGTACGTATTTAATGCACCAACCGATGCCAAGCTATCCATTTCACCATCTCCTCGTACAGACGTACACCTATAACCAGTAAATAGCTTTTGTTCCTTTTTGCATTTAATATCGGGCAGCTGGGCGTTACCGTCTCGCTCTTGTTGCATGGTCACCTCGTCGTCGCCCAGGTCAGTCTCTGTCTGACTACGACTGCAGCTCCACACTGCCGGCTCTGGCCGCACAGACCCCATTACCTGTTATATCAACGTGAAATTAGCATCTAATTACAGCACTTACGCGTTTTTAGGTGGATCCGACCTGCATGAAAAGATGCCTGACAATCCAGACCGAATCTCCAAAGCTGGATCAGACGGGGGTATAGCCAACGGGCGACCAAAAATCCATTCTATAACCAATAACATACAACTTAGAATATTGTCATGGCAGCAAATATGAGCTCTATGATTCAAAAATGTCGCCAAGTTAGCAAAATGAGCCTTGGCTCAAACATGGTGTCATGCAGGGGCAAAAAATGAGTACATTGGCTCAAATTTGATGGCATGGTAGGAAAATGAGCCGTTTGGCTCAAATAAATGTTGTCATTGCAGAAAAATAGTCATTTGTCTACAATATACTGCAATTGCACCACATCTTGGATCCAAAAGGTTCATTTTGGCTCAAATCTGTTGTTGTGGAAGGAAAACAATTAGTTTGTGACTATAAAGGTAGCTAATGAAGTTATGCAGGGAGACACAATTGTATTCATAAATAATGATTAGGTTTTAATGCTTGAATCAGTAGATAGTTAGCACGACCCTCAAAATGATAGAAAAACCAATAATCATGATTGAAAGGTTTTAAGTGAACTCACATGAGTGCGGGGGAATATAGAGGAGAAGGGTTGGAATTGCTGATGGAGATAAACCTTGCGCGGTAAAAAAAGCACGCATGCTGTTTTTGAGGGGGTAAACCTTGGGTGGTCCAGTCCAATTAATTTTCCATGTCCAGATGTGTCTCACTCTGTAGAGAGCGAGGCCTAGTTATGTTGGTAATGAACTGATAGGGTCAATTTGGCTCCGGGTCTCTATAGAGCCCGATAGTCCAGAAAAATGTGATATTTAAAGGTTTCGAAATGTTCTACTATTTGGTATGTATATTCTATAAATATGCAAAATTTTGATGAAAAATATGTTGTATTTTGGGCTATTTAAAATGGCAAAATTGTGGCCCTAGAAAGAAAGAAAAAACTCAATTTACCCTCGACATTTGTCTTTTTTGGGTAGATCACACATGATAAAATATTTTGACGAAGTTTGAGTCGTACATAGTATATGTGTAGATGTACCCATATGAATCTTTCAGAACTATTTGAGATTTCAAAATATAATTTTTGAATTTTTAAAATAAAGTGTTCCAATGCTCGGGTGCTAATAGCAATTTTCGCTTACGAGACCCACTAATAATGCCGATGGGAGCCGGTCGAGCGCCCACGTTGACTGATTAATGCAGTGCCTGTACGGACACATGCGCTATCTTGTTTTGCTGCAGCAAACGTTGAATCATATCAGATGTTAATTGTGCGCGACCCACCGCGGTGGGCGGTCTCCTTCGTTACTCGCCTGCTCCTCTATTTACTTCCTTGTCTCTAGTGTGATGATAGTGTGCATTCAGCACGTGCTGATTGATTCAGCTGCTAGCAATTTCTATGGCCGCGGCAGTAGAAATCATGGGAGCGACTGAGCGACTACAGTTTGTATGCATTTTTGCATGCATGCGCTATATAGATCAGTATGCAAGAGTTGATGTAAACGATATGAGAGCATCTCCAACCGGCTCCCCCAAACCCAGCCCAAAAGTTCGGGCGGACTGCCCGGACGGCCTTTGGGCCAAAAACCTACACCCAACCGTGGTCTCTAAACCGGCCCCAAACGACCGGGCGGTCCGGCACACCCCAAACACAGCCCAAATGTGGGGCGGGTTTGGGGCGGCTCGGACCTCCACGACCTCCATGTCCCCATCTCGCCGATGGAGAAGACCTAGGAAGGAGATAACTTCCGATTTGTTTTGTTGCTGAATCGTGACCAAGAACGCATAATGGCAGGGGGTTATGTGCAAACCGTGCTTTAGTGGCTGGTGGGATTCCCACTTTTGATCCGTACCGTATGTTGTCCATCCGATGGTTTACGAGGATAGTTTGCACGTTTTCACTGAATGGGCGTTTGCACTGGATACTTCGCCTTTATGTAGTGGTCGTTGCTTTGCATATAATACTACTATTAGCAGCAGTAACCATGTACTCCCGTACGCAGTGCGCTTTGACAACAATGGAAGCGAGCACGGACTTGTGTGAGCTCACCCTCCACTCGGCCTCGTCTAGTGCGTACGCAGAACCCCCGGGCCTGTTCCTCTGCGTCTACTGCGGCCGCAAGTTCTACAACTCGCAGGCGTTCGGCGGCCACCAGAACGCGCACAAGGAAGAGCGCCGCGTCGCCAGGCACCGCCTGGAAATCGCCACTGCCACGCGCGCGCGCGCGGCGGTGCTGTCGTCCTCGTCGTCCGGACCTTCTCCAAAGGACGCGGCGCGCGCCGTCGTGTTCTTTCCCTCGGCTAAGAAGGTGAGCATGGAGACACTGGAGGAGCGCGGCAGGAGCTTCCCCGACTACGGTGCCGCCTCTCGCACGGGCGACGGGCTGGACCTGTCTCTGAGGCTGTGATCGATCAGTTAACCGGAATATATATCATCCGTTGCTTGTTCCGGTATGTCGTCAGATTTAAAATCTGCTTATTTGGTGATCACATGTGAAGAGTGAACTGTTCTTTATTTATGCTGGAGAACAAAGCCTTAACTAATTTGACACGTATATATACTACTATATTTCGGAAAGTGTTTGTGCTGGCTAGCTCGTGGACGGGCTGGATTCATGCTGGATTATCTTCTTCAAGTCGATCGACACCTTTGATTCATATACTTATCATCCGCTGCGTGTTTCCGTACGTCAAATTAAGTCTGGTTTGCAGCAATTAATTTAGGGGGTAAACGGTAAACCTTGGGCGGTCCAGCCCAATTAATTTTCCATGTCCAAATCTTTGTCTCACTCTCGATTTGCAGCAAACGATGCCTAGTTATGTTGGTCATGACTTATGAAACGAGAGCATCAATTTTTTTTTTTTTTTGAATTTTCACGTATATTCAACATAGTACCAAGTACAAAGTACAGAGTACACAAACACAGAACAGAAATACATACGCGGGGAGTACAGATCCTAAGCAGTCGCCGGCAGCACCACCGGCGTCGAGGAAGAAGGCCGCCGTCCCCCATCTGGCCACCACCTGAGGGCACCTCCTCTGGACAAGATCGCCGCAGGACCCAGCTTCCACACAGACACAGCCCGGAGGCCGTGTGCGGCGGAGCACTTGGCGGTGAAGGAACACGGCGAGCGCACCTCTCCACCATCCACACCTCGTTGCCGCAGCCACCTTCCGCCTCGACGCCGAGCGGAGCCGCCCAGCACGCCTGGAGCTGCTAACCCTCCCCCAGATCCGCCGTCTCAGATCCGGAGGGAGGCAGACGGAGACGAGCGCCACGCCGGGCCTCGACCGCCTGCAAGTCGCGCACGTCGACGAGGACCTCCGGAGAGCTCCACCGCCGGAGGGGGACGCGCCGACACCAAACCCACCGCCGCCAGCTCCACCACCTCCGAGAAGCCGCCGGCGAACGCCCCACCCTACCCTACCATATGTACAGGCCGGAGACGGGGATCCCCCACCCTCCCGCCGCCGAAGCGGCCGGCGGAGGAGGGGAATCCCGCGCCTCGGCGGCGCTGACGCGGTGGATCGGCGGGGATGTCCAAAAATCGCCTTCGCTCTCCTGTAGCACGGGGAGGGGAAAGGGGAGAATCTAACAATGGCGAGAGCATCAATTTGGCACCGGGGCTCCATGGAATCCGATATTTTAGAAAAAAGAAAAACAACATTTAAAGGTTCCAAAATATTCTACTATTTAGTACGTGGACACATATTTATATGATCTACAAACATACAAAGTTTTGCTGAAAAAATATCTTGTGTTTTCGGATGTACAAAAATAACAAATTTGTGGCCCTAGAAAGAAAAAACTCATTTTTATCCTCGACGTTTGTCTCTTTTGTGTAGAGCACACATGAAAAATATTTCGATGATAGTATATGAGTAGATGTAACCATACGAAAAAATTCAGAATAATTTGAGAATTCAAAATGTGGTTTTCGAATTTTTAAACAAAAGGGGTCTATGGAGCTTAGCTCGGGTGCTAATAGCGATTTTCGCTTGAGAGACCCACTAATAATGTTGATGGGAGCCGGTCGAGCGCCCACGTTGACTGATTAACGCAGTGCCTGTACGGACACATGCGCTATCTTGTTTTGCTGCAGCAAACGTTGTAACTTGTATCATATCTGATCAGATGTCAATTGTGCGCGACCCACCGCGGTGGGCGTCTCCTTCTTTACCGGCCTGCTCCTCTATTTACTTCCTTAATGTCTGTGATGATAGTGTGCATTGAGCACGTGCTGATTGATTCAGCTGCTAGCAATTTCCATGGCCGCGGCAGTAGATCGAGATCATGGGAGCGACTACAGTTTGTATGCATTTTTGCATGCATGCGCTATATAGATCAGTATGCAAGAGTTGATATAAACAGAAAGAGTGTGCAAGAGTTATAGAGACGAAGATTCGATCGTACTATAAGATTATTAACCTATTGATCCAATACTTGGCAAATACAGTGTGAGGTACCGTGCATCTAAAATACACTACATCAAGATAGTTTCAAACAGTCGTACTACGGACAGTGAACGGATAGATCATGCGGAGGAGGACAGCACTCGTCACACCAGGCTTTAACAAATTAGGTGTTAGTCGTTAGATGTATTTATGTAGTGGTCGTTGCTTAGCATATAATACTACTATTAGCAGCAGTAACCATACGCAGTGCGCTTTGACAACAATGGAAGCGAGCACGGACTTGTGTGAGCTCACCCTCCACTCGGCCTCGTCTAGTGCGTACGCAGAACCCCCGGGCCTGTTCCTCTGCGTCTACTGCGGCCGCAAGTTCTACAACTCGCAGGCGTTCGGCGGCCACCAGAACGCGCACAAGGAAGAGCGCCGCGTCGCCAGGCACCGCCTGGAAATCGCCACTGCCACGCGCGCGCGCGCGGCGGTGCTGTCGTCCTCGTCGTCCGGACCTTCTCCAAAGGACGCGGCGCGCGCCGTCGTGTTCTTTCCCTCGGCTAAGAAGGTGAGCATGGAGACACTGGAGGAGCGCGGCAGGAGCTTCCCCGACTACGGTGCCACCTCTCGCACGGGCGACGGGCTGGACCTGTCTCTGAGGCTGTGATCGATCAGTTAACCGGAATATATATCATCCGTTGCTTGTTCCGGTATGTCGTCAGATTTAAAATCTGCTTATTTGGTGATCACATGTGAAGAGTGAACTGTTCCTTATTTATGCTGGAGAACAAAGCCTTAACTAATTTGACACGTATATATACTACTATATTTCGGAAAGTGTTTGTGCTGGCTAGCTCGTGGACGGGCTGGATTCATGCTGGATTATCTTCTTCAAGTCGATCGACACCTTTGATTCATATACTTATCATCCGCTGCGTGTTTCCGTACGTCAAATTAAGTCTGGTTTCAGTGATCACATGTGAACAGTGAACTGTTGCATATCTATATAGGGGATGTCGTTGCAACTTGCAAGAGCAACTCTCTCCTCTCTCTGAAACTCTCACACTTGCAAGAACAGAGGAAGAAGAAGGAGATGAACAAGAAGGATTTTTGTGCTGCGTGCAACAACTGCAACGTTTTCTGTTTTCTCTGTTATTTAACGAGTACAGGAAAATGGGGTCAACCAACCGACCGGAAATCTAGCCACGGCGAGCTGCTACTGAACGTGCCATCCCACGATCCGCTCGGCGTGCTAGTGCTCCTAACAAACAGGAAAGGAAATGGTCTAAGCCTATCTACTCGTGCGAGATCACAGGCAATCAAGGCACGGTCTTATTTCTGAACTTAACACTAGCTAACTGACAGACTTCCAGCTGTTGTCGGCAACGGCTAGAACTGCTACAGTAACTGAAACTGCAAGTTTAACTGAATCCATCATTTCACCACCTAAACTTGTAGTCTTTATTTGATCTCCATGACACTGAGCTTCTATCGCATCTCAATGAACTTCACTCTGCCCAGTGCCTTGGTCAAAATGTCTGCCAACTGTCCATTAGTACCAATGTGATTGACTTCCAGTTTGCCCTCATCGATGCACTCTCGGATGTAACGGAACCTTGTGTCAATGTGCTTGCTCCGATCATGGAAGACCGGGTTCTTGCAGAGAGCAATGGCTTACTTGTTGTCCAGCAGAAGCTTGAACTTCGACGGTGTCTTCCCCATCAGATCTCCAATCAGACGGCTGAGCCACACACCCAAACAGGCGGCTGCCGCTGCAGCAATGTACTCCGCCTCGCACGACGACAGAGCAACGATCTTCCATTTCTACGAGGTCCAGGTGATGATGCTGTCTCCGAGGAAGAAGGCCACTCTAGATGTGCTCTTGCGATCATCCACGTCACCAGCGAGATCGCTGTCACTGAACCCTGTCAGTTTCAGCTCGCCAGTGCCTGCTCTGTAGCAGCATCCGTGCCCAAGTGTGCCACTGACGTAGCAAAGGATTTGCTTCATCGCCGCCCAGTGCTGCACGCTTGGAGCTTCCATGAATCGACCGACTATCCCCACTGCGTGAGCGATATCAGGCCGAGTGTTGACGAGGTAGCGTAGACAGCCAATTATGCTTCGAAATTCAGTGGCGCCCACCGAACCGCTGTCGTCGTCCTTGTAGAGCTTTAGTCTGTTCTCCATGGGTGTGTGACAGAGATTGCAGCTCCCCATCCTTGCATGCTCGAGTATCTTCATGGCGTAGCTCCTCTGGTTCAAGGTGATCTCGCCATTCTTCTGCACCACCTCGATCCCGAGGTAGTACGCCAGCAAGCCGAGATCGCTCATCTTGAACAAGCGGTGCATCTCGGCCTTGAACTCCTGAATCTCTGCGTCACTTGTGCCCGTGATGATCAGATCATCCACGTACACCCCCACGAGCAGGAAATTGGTGTTGTCGCCTCGCCTGTAAAGTCATAGTTTTAAATAGCCGGCTATAGAAAAATAGCCCCGACCCTTAAAAGGGGGCCTTTAGCCAGGCTAAACGGGGCTATAGCCGGAAATTGTACATAGATTTATTTAGCCCCAAGATTCTTAAAAGGCTATAGCCGGGCTATAGCCGGCTATTTAAAACTATGATGTAAACTGCATGTTCCAATGGACTACGAGAAGCCCAATTCAGAAAGGGAGGCATCCAATTTTGCATACCATGCGCGTGGTGCCTGTCGAAGATCGTACAGGGCTTTGCTGAGCTTGAGCACGTGTTGTGGCTGCTTCTCATCGACGAAACCAGGAGGCTGATGAACGTACACCTCCTCTGCAAGATCGCCGTTCAGGAACGCGGACTTCACGTCCATGTGATGGACATGCCAGCCGGCGTGTGCCGCCAGCGCGAGCAGAGTGCGCACCGTCTCCATCCTTGCGACAGGAGCGAAAACTTCATTGAAGTCCACCCCCTGGCGCTGCGCGTATCCCTTAGCGACGAGCCTTGGCCTTGTGCTTGATGATCTCGCCGTTCGGGTCGCGCTTGACCTTGAACACCCACTTCAACCCGATGGCACGGTGACCACCGGGGAGCACGGTGAGCTACCAGGTCTGGTTCTCGACGATGGACCGCAGCTCGTCCTTCATTGCTTCCCGCCATGATGCATCCGCAAGCGCCTCGTCGACGCTCGTGGGTTCCTCTGCGGTCACCAGACCCAGAGTCTCGGATTCGTCGGTGTCGGAGCCGAGTTCATCCTCCTGCGTCGTGTGTGCGGCGGTGTTGGCATAGCGCGGGTGCGGCTTGAAGATGCCATGATGTGCTCTTGTCACCATCGGGTGCGTGGGCTGAACCACAGCTGGTCGTGGCGCTGCTGGTGTAGCGCCGCTAGAGTTCGGAGGTGCGCTGCTCGACGGTGAGGCGGCTGGCGTGGCCACGGACTGCACCACCGACACAGGTGACACGGCGGGCGTGGCGCTGGTCGACGGAGAACCCGAGTGCGCGTGTGTGTCGCCGTACACACCATTGCCCTCGTCGATCACCGTCGCCCCTCTCTCCATGGTATATACCACGGTGAAGCTCGACGACGTCGTGTCACCGTGCTCTGCGTTCTGTGCTGCCCAGTTCCAGCTCCTGCGTTCCTCTAACGCGACGTCGCGCGTGATGTACACCTTCTTCTCGATTGGGTCGTACACCCGATAGGCCTTCGCTCCTTCCTCGTATCCCACGAACACGCAGAGCGCGGAGCGATCGGAGAGCTTGGTGACGCCCGGACCCATCTTCTTCACGTGCGCGACACACCCGAATGTATGCAGGTGTTCGACAGTGGGCTTGCGCTTGTTCCACGCCTCATATGCCGTGATTCCGTTGAGGCTGCGCGTCGGTGCACGATTGAGCACGTACACGGCGCTCTTGACGGTCTCTCCCCAGAAGATGGCTGGCATGGCCATGCCC
Organism: Poa pratensis; assembly: GCA_947311845.1. Taxonomy (NCBI): domain Eukaryota; kingdom Viridiplantae; phylum Streptophyta; class Magnoliopsida; order Poales; family Poaceae; genus Poa; species Poa pratensis. Next base: position 41,510,785 of record CAMZMU010000058.1, read on the forward strand.
TTGAGCATACATCGCGCCATCTCCACCACTGTCTGGTTCTTGCGTTCCACGACACCATTTTGCTGCGGTGAGTACGGTGTCGTGGTGAAGTGCTCGATGCCACGCTCGTCGCAGTACGTCTTGAACTCGCCGGAGTTGAACTCTCCGCCACGATCAGAGCGGAAGGCTCTAAGCTTGCACAGCTGCTTCGCCTCGGCACGGGCTTGCACCTTCTTGAAGCGAGTGAACGCCTCGTCTTTGTACTTCAGCAGCTCCAGCCACATGTACCTGCTGTAGTCATCAACAACAAGCACGAAGTACTGGTTTCCGCCTGCAGTTGCAGGCTTGATCGGTCCACACAGGTCTGTGTGAACCAGGTCAAGGCCGTGAAAGGAGCGGTACTTGCTTGCCTGCGGGAACGCCATGCGATGCTGCTTGCCGACGGTGCACCCGTCGCAGATCTCGTCGATGTGCTCCACATGAGGCATCCCGCGCACCATGTCGCGCTTGGACATGGAGTTGACAGCGCGGAAGTGAAGGTGTCGAAGGCGGGCGTGCCACAGCCACGCGGCGGTGTCCATCTTCGCCAGCAGACAGACGGGTGCACATATGTTCAGGTTCAGAACGTACAGTCGGTTACCTAACCGCTTGACACGCACCAGAAGATGCCGTTGCTGATCGAAGACGGAGAGGTGTCCGTCCTCGACGACGGACTTGCATCCGTTCTCGTCCAGCTGCCCGATGGAGATGATGTTCGAGCGCAGCTTGGGGATGAAGTACACGTCCGACATGATCCTCTGGTTGCCGTCAGTGCAGCGGAACATCACGTTTCCTTTGCCGCAGATCTCGACCAGTGAGCCGTCCCCGAAGAGCACGCTGCCTCTGATCTTCTCATCGAGGGTGACGAAGGATGCTCTTGTGCCGGTCATGTGGCTGCTGGCACCGGTGTCCAGGTGCCACACGCCGCCGGCAGCGGGAACGGGCACCACACGTTCCTCGTTCAGAAACATCACCTGCTTCTCCTGTTTTGTCAGAGAAACAAGGCGAGTCTCTGCCGCGGCAGGCACCACTGTGGCTTTGACAGCAGGTTCGTCGACGACGTCTTCCACCGTGGCGAGGAAGAGGGCTGGCGGATCAACCTCCGCCTCGGCGAGATTCGCCTCCTCCGCGAGGTTCGCTGCCTCGCCTTTCTTCTAACGATCCTGCTGCGCCTTCCGGCACTCCTTTGCCCAGTGGCCCGGCTTGCCGCAGTACCTGCAGTTGCCCGGCTTGCGGTCGCCCATCCCTGTGTGCGCCGGCTTGTCGCCAAACGGCGCTTTGGGCTTGCCGCTCTTGTCACCGCCGCCTGATGACGGCGAGCCATGTGGACGCTGGCGCTGCCGAGCCACCCACTCTTCCTCCGTGAGCAGCAACTTGCCGCCGACTTCGACCTCAGCCTCGCCGCGTCCATCCGACGCCGACAGGCGGCCGCTCAGCTCCTCGATCGACATGCCGTTGAGATCGAGCATTGTCTCGATGGAGCATGCCATCTGCGCGTGCCGTGGAGGCACAAGGCGCAGGAACTTCTGCACCACGGCGAGCTCTTTCACCGCGTCGTCCAGGGACTGGAGCTCGGTGATGATCCCGGCGAGGCGCAGAGAGAAGTCCTCGATCACTTCATTGTTCTTGAAGGCGAGGTTCTCGAAATCTTGACGCATCTTCTGACGCCGTGCCTCGCGGACACGATCGACGCCCACGCGCATCACGTTGACCGCGTTCCAGGCCGCCTGCGCATTGTCCTTGGCGGCGAGCACCGGTATCATCTCCGGCGGGACCGCGCGAAGGATGGCACCCAGCGCCAGCCGTTCTTGGCGCTCGTCGTTGGTGCCAGGGTCGATCGCCTTCCAGAGGCACGCCCCCTGCAGCTGCACGCGCATGAGGATGACCCACTCGGTGTAGTTGGTCCTGGTGAGCATGGGCAGATGCATCGATCTGCCGCCTCCGCCGCCGCTTTCCCTCACCACCTCGCGCACCACGATCTCGCGCGTCTCGCCGCCCCTGCCACGCCGTGTCAGGCTGCGTCCCCGACGCGGCCCACGCTGTTCTGTCGGAGGTGGGGTCTTGGACTTCGCCGCCGGCGTGCCAACCATGGCGTCGAGCTTACCAGGCTCTGATACCAAATGTCGTTGCAAGAGCAACTCTCTCCTCTCTCTGAAACTCTCACACTCTCAAGAATAGAGGAAGAAGAAGGAGATGAACACGAAGGATTTTTATGCTGCGTGCAACAACTGCAGTGTTTTCTGTTTTCTCTGTTATTTAACGAGTACAGGAAAATGGGGTCAACCAACTGACCGGAAATCTAGCCACGGCGAGCTGCTACTGAACGTGCCATCCCACGATCTGCTGGGCGTGCTAGTGCTCCTAACAAACAGGAAAGGAAATGGTCTAAGCCTATCTACTCGTGCGAGATCACAGGCGATCAAGGCACGGTCTTATTTCTGAACTTAACACTAGCTAACTGACAGACTTCCAGCTGTTGTCGGCAACGGCTAGAACTGCTACAGTAACTGAAACTGCAAGTTTAACTGAATCCATCAGGGGACGCATTAAACTTTTTGTGCATATATTTCTTTTTCTATTTACTTCAGGATGTGTTTCTGCTAACGTATGTGCTGGATTTCATCTGGTCTGTTCTTCTGGTTGAGCTTGTTTGGTGGAATTTGATTTCTTTGGAAGAAATATTGTCTGGTGATTAGGCATGGTGAGTTCGTGTATCTGCCATATTTGCTCCTGCGTAATTTTGATTAAATGCAATCTGAACATACTAGCAATGTGTATGATGAAATTTGTCTTGTACCATTACACCGCAGAGGTGGTTGTATAATCTGTTGTATACAAATCAAGTTTGTAGGCTTCTATCACTGTAAGGGTCGAACCTGTAAATTTCAGGATTTTTTATAGGGCAGAGCCAAAACGCAACTCTAGTATAAACCCACGAAGTATTAAAACTTAAACTTGGCTTTTGAGTTGCAAATGTAGGGCTCCATACCTGTTTCTACGGTGTCTCTCTCACACACGCGCGCACGACGGTCACCATCGCTAAGCCAAGCATGCATGCATGCCTGACTACAAATCACAACAGAAGAAAAATGACTCTCCCCACATAAAAAGTTATTACACGCTACCCAAATCAACACCGTGACACGGTGCATCTACTACGTTTCGTTTTTCTATTGCCGGTGAAAACATACTACCGGTGCCGCCAAAGAGACCAAGGTATTATGATAAGGATATTTGCCGTAGTGGGTAAGGGATGGTCATGGGCATTGACAAGCACTAGATATACTATCGGCCATGTCACTCTGCTCAAACAAAGCAAATTGTAGAACCACGGTGGCTCGAGTTACCGTATGGGAACTACCTCTTCGATGGAGGTAGGTAGCATACATGGAGGACATGCCGTACTGGTAGGAGGTGTCATTTGACCTGCATTCTATGGCGTACTTACATTATCCATATTATACTTGTTACCATGGGCCATGTACTTGAGACATAAGTTAACATTGTAGTTTAGTTCTATTTGTTCTATTCTGTTTTCCAACAAAAGTCCGAGTTTGGCATGAACTTAGCCGTCTATAATAATTAGATGCAATGGATGAGAAAGAAAGGTTGGCCCACTATATCCTAGTCTCTTACATATTTGTCATATGTCAATTACTCCTCAGTTAGAGAACTTGCCTGTGGCAAGATGGTTAGTTGGGTGGTTGTACCCCTAGCCCACCAGAGTTCAAACCCCAGGTTTGACGCTGGTGTTTCTCATTTAAGGCGGAATATTCTTCAGTGGGAGGCGACGTTCCCGTCAACAGCGAGGCGCCCGTGGTGACTTCGTCAATCTCAAGACTCGACCCGCCGACTCAGTCTCTCGGAGGTGCTCATAGGGGTAGGGTGTGCGTGCGTGCGTTCATAGGGGTGAGTGTGTGCGCGTGTATATGAGCGCTTGCGTTGTACTGTGTTTCGCAAAAAAAAAAAAAAAAAAAAAAAAAAAAAAAAAAAATTACTCCTCAGTTAAATATTATTTCAAAACTATAGATCACTTCTACCAATATCGCTTGCCAAAAATGTTCTGTTGACCAGGAAGGTATTGTTGGAAAGAAATGTGTATGCTTTCTGAAATAACAACAAAGTTAAGGTGTAATTAGCATACGACAAGTGTATGTAGGACTAGGAGAGACTAGTGTGTAACGGTCCAAAAATTCTCACCCACTCTCTACCCAAAGATAACTCCTTTACTTGAGAACCTCCAAATGTATGAGGCTGTTTGGATAGTAGCCCTGTGCTGCCCGACCAAAATATTGGTCATTGACCAGGCTTTGGCTCCCGTTTGGATGTCGACCAAATATTTGGCCTGCCCAGCCCGCCCCAGCTTTTCTAGTTTAATTCTGCGCCAAAACTTTGGCGAGCTGCGGCCGGCCGAATCCTTAGCCAATTATTTGGCTCGCCCAGCTTTGGCATGGCTGCCACAGGCATAAACCAAACAGGCCCTATATCTCTATAAAGAAAAACCCCAATAACCTGCATTAATGATTTTTCTATCAGCATCCAAGGTATTCACAACGTTTATTCTCTTAGCCAATCAATTATCCATGTCATTTTCACTAATATTTATTAGTCACTACATGCAATCACACATCATCCATTTGCAACCATCCAACTATTCATATTATTAATTTATAATACACACTCATCTTTTCAGTTAAATTTATTATCTCATCTATGGTCAATTGAATTTTACATATATTTTTAGACAACATAGTTTATCATACCTTTTATATTATTTGATTTATACAATATACTCCCCTCGTATCAAAATATAAGACTTTCTACCTACTTTTCAGTTTTCACAATCTTGCACTAAAACATGTCTAGATACATGTGTGCAGAAAGTAGGTAGAAAGTCTTATATTTTGATACGAAGGGAGTAGTTACTAAAGAAATCCCTCTGCAACGCGTGGGTATCCTTCGAGTCTAGTATAACATATGCCTAAAGTTGATCAGTTCACACTAAATTCGAGCTTTTTATAGCAAAAAGAACAGAAAAAACAAACTAATGGCCCATCTTAGCTTCTGTCTCCGAAAATGGCCCAAATCAATAGGCCCATTGTGGATGGTACATGTAGGGCGTAGACACGACATGTCAAAAACGCACCCACTCCCCCCTAAAAAAAACTCACCTACCCCCAAGCCTATACGCTCTCCACCTAGCCAGGATGGCGTGGTTGTCTCAAAAAAAAAACTAGGATGGTCTGGTCCAGTGGCGGAGCCGAAAACGGAGAGAGGGGGTGCTAACTAATGACATGAAAAAAATTCTACTATATTGGAACTGAAATTCACCATAGTCAAAGTACATTTCTATGATAGACAGAAACATAAATAGCTAACTTGGTATGTGATGAGCAGAAGAGAAAAAGTATTAAGCATTTTCCCAATTACCAATCCTTTCAGGTTTAAAGAGATAACAATAAAAACAATAAGCTGCGTCTTTTTGCACACTATATTCCAGCCAATCAAATCTGTCAAACCATGTCTTTATAAATCCCCTCATCTGTTCCCCTTGCAATTTCCGTGGAAAAACATGACCACGCGGTTGACATGGACCCATAGACAAATATGCCCTCTTAGCTTCATCTCTAATTTCCTTATCAAACTCATAAATTGGTTTTCGAAGCCCCGGATCAGCAACAATATCATCCATATCAAGTTCAATGCGTACTCGTTTTTGTGTTTCCAGATTCTGACTAGAGGTAGAGGCATCTTTTTTTGTCATATATCTCTCCATCCTAGCAATTATGAAATTGTTTAACACAATATAGTTGGAACGAACAGATTACAGATCAATCTAGACGAAGACGAGTAGAGTAGAGGCAGATTGGATACTTGCACGTACTTAACCTGGAGATTGGTCGCTGGTGAGAACGGCTTGCGTTGATGACCCTCCGATCAGTCCTGCCGCTGCGCCCTGAGTTCTGTCAGTCCCGTCGCCTCGAAGACTCGAGCGGAGATCGGAAACGATCGTGTGGGCGGGGAACGGCGAGTGCAAGAAACAGAGATCGATGGGCGGCGGCGTAAGCTCCAGTGATTAGATCGTGGCATCGTGTATTGTGGTTGTCTTGGCCCAAGCGGTGCTAGTTTGGCCCAAGAGGTGCTAAGCTAACAGGCTCTATTTTTTTCTATTTTATTCCTATACCTAGTCTTTTGACATAATAGGCTAGACCGGTGCTACAGCCCGGGTAGCACCGGGCCCAGCTCCGCCCCTGGTCTGGTCGAAGACAGAAGTTGTAGCTCCAAGCCGTCGCCCGGTACAAATGGCAAACGTGTGCCATTACCGTTACATTCGCTTGTCCGTTTAGTTCGACGAAGACAGTAGTACTCCCTCCGTCCATAAAAGGATGTCTCAACCAAGCTCAAATTTGCATGTATCTAGACATGGTTTAGTATGTAGATACATATAAATTTAGGATAGGTTGAGACATCCTTTTATGGACGGAGAGAGTATATGCAATTCTCGCGCCAATTTCCGATGATCGCTTGAAATTTTACTCATGTCACGTCAAATTAATGATGAATCGTCTGGAAATGGCGCAATATCAGCAAAACATTACTACAACTTCAGTTGAAGCAGGTGACACACTGAAACTCAGAGGAATGAAACTAGTAAAATGTTGACGGTGGACATGATGTTTTGGCTCACGGGTGCAGATGAACCTGTTGTGCAAAATGCATTTTCAATGCATTTCAAAATGTTAAAAAAATTCAAACAAAAATTTCGGGTGTTCATATGAAAAATGTCTATTCGTAAAAAAAAAATCGCATCGAAAAGACATTTTGTGTGACCGGTATAAAAAAGAGAAAAAAAATGTTACGTACAGAGGCATTTTTGAATACCGGGAATTTGTCTTTTTTACACCGGCCGCACCAATTTTTTTTCATCATGATGTTTTTTGTACAAACATAAAATGTTTATATTTCACCTGAAATATTTGTTTCAAATTTTTTGACATTTTAAAATTCGTTTTTTGGCTAGTGGGTGTAGATGCACCTATACCTGGCCATGGGAAGCCTGACCCGAAATTTATGGGCCTGGGCCATCATGGGCTTGCCCATGGGCTGGCCCTAGGCCTCAGATTTCGGCCCGATGGACGGGACGGGACGGGCCTGGGCTTTGCATATTGGTGTTTTCAAGAAGAGACCCGGCCTGAGACCCGACGGGATTTTGCAGTCATGGAACATGACTGGGCTTGAAATATACGCCTGATGGTCTAGCCGGGCCGGGCCTGGGCCTGGGATTTTGCCCGTGGGCTTTTTAGGCCCGGCCGGAAGCCCGGCCTGGCCCATGGCCAGGTATAGCTATGAGTCGAAGTGGATTTCCCAATGTTGATACAGCTATACATAAGTTTGATGAAGATATGAAAGACTTTTGACAAATTTAAAACAGGCGAATTAACATAGAAGAATACGCTAACCATAGCACCGATGCATGCCTGCAAGCATGGACACATCCTATGCTCGATTTTGCTCGTTCAGATTCCTCGGATCTCACTGTCACATTTCTGCGTGTTCTTACTTAGAAACAATCGAGCGGGCCGTTTGTCATTTGGTGCGTGTTCTTCATCAGAAACAATCGAGCGGACGTGTGTGTTCTTCCTCACAAGGCAGATCCAGGGCCAAATTACCACCACTAGTAAGTAAGATTGGTCCTCGTGTGAGCAGACACCGGTGCTTTCAGAGCATCTCCAACGGCAGGTAAATGGGGTCCAGATGCAAAAATTATGCACAGCGGCACCCTCAAGTCTTCGGGTCAAACCGATTTTTGTGCGGCACCCCCGACCCACAGTCTAAACTTGCTGGCCTATTCGTGGGCGCCGGACATCACCCGGACATGTCTTCCGACAAGGCACCCCCCCCCCCCAGCCATACAGAATCCATTCAGCCCGCATAGGGCCAGCGCGGCGTCGGTTGATTTTTTTAGGCACTTTAGGTATTTTTAGGGCACTTTTTTGTGCCTTTCAAAATCAACTGTTATGTAGTGTATAGGACCTCCGCATCCATGCCTTTCTGAATTCTGATATTGTTACTGACTACATCTTGGGATCATTGTGACAGTAGGCCAAGAGAGATAAAACCACACAGGAATAAGAAAAACAAGACAAAACAACAACTAGCTATAGGAAAGACTACTGCTTACTGACAATGGTAACGAACGGATTAGAAGCTGAGATTGCGAAGAACGCTCGGCTACGAAAAACTTTGACGTGGATTTTCTACAACTCATATGGCACGCAACCTATATCTCGACCGTTGGTTAATTTTGTCTTAGACGCGTCCCGATATTACACAGACCCGTCGCATCGCCATCCACCCGTCGGTTCCCGCCCGCGCCAACGTTTCATGCCACCTTTCCCGCCTCCGCCTCCCTTTGCCGCTATAAGAAGCCACGCTGTGTGCTCCGACTTAAAACTGTGCCCTCCCACGCCGTAGACACCACCACCCACGCCATAGAAAAACGCCGTGCCATCGACATGTTGCGCCGCCTAACCACCGCCTGGGCCACCTTTACCCAGGCCGCACGTCGTCGTTTCCCGACGGTGGAGCAAAATATTTCATCGTCTGACAGCAAGGAGGAGAGTGAGGATTAGGAGGATGCGGCGGAGCCCGAGCGGCAGCCGAAGCATCAGCCGGAGCCGGAACCGCTGCTGTGGCCGGAGCAGGTCGCGGCGATGAACTCCATCCTCACTGCGAGCAACGAGGAGGCGTACCATCAGGTGAAGGCGGCCCTTACGTCGTTGAGAGGTTGTCGCCATGCAGCGATTGATCGAGACGGAGGAGCATGCCCGCTGTTTCATGGCCGCCGAGAGGGCGGCACACAAGGAGTTGAACGTCATCAAGGCAGCGGGCCAGGCCGGTGCACGCCACAAGGGCTCCGACGCGGCGGATGCATACTGTCGCCGGGTGGAATAACACTAGCAGGAAAAAGCTTATACGTGAGATGCTATCAGTGGCGCACAAGCTTGCCCGTGCGCCACTGATAGTCTCTCTCCTCGTTTTGGGGATTTTGCAAAATATACCAGTGACGCGCGAAATTTTGGTGCGCCACAGGTAAATTTTTACCAGTGGCGCACAGGAAATTTGGTGTGCCACGGGTAAGTTCCACCAAATTTCAAAACTTTCCCGGAGAGGAGAGAGACTACCTGTGGCACACCACTATTTCTGTGCGCCACAGGTAAAGTTTTTACCTGTGGCGCGCAGAGAAGGTGGTGCGCCACAGGTAAGTTGGCTAGATTTTTTAGAAATAGTGAAAAGAGGGGAGAGAATACCTGTGGCGCACCACTATTTCTATGCGCCACAGGTAACAATGTAGAGAGAGTATATGTGGCGCCCAAAAATGGGTGCGCCACAGGTATTTTTACACAAATAATTTCACCTCGCACGCATCTGCCTCGATCTCTCACGCACGCATCCGCTCCGATCCCCTCCCTCCTCACCCGATCTCCTCCGCCCTCCCCACAAGATCCGCCGGTCTGGGTCGCCGCCGTCAGGGGCAAGCTCGGCCAGGCCCGCCGCCGTTGGGGGCAAGCTCGAGGTCGCCGTGCGGTGACCAACCGTCGGGGGAGCTGCGCCGGTCGCCACCGTCGGGGGCAAGCTCGAGGTCGTCCGTGCGGTGACCAACCATCGGGGAGCCGCGCCGGTCGCCGCCGTCGGGGACAAGCTCGAGGTCGTCCGTGCGGTGACCTCCCTCTCTGCCACCGATGCTGCCTTCACCGCTGGGGACCTCCGCCTCCGCGCCTCCGCCAGCGACGCCGCCTTCACCGCCGGCCCCTCCTTCCACGCCCTCTCCCTCACCCGAGGCGCCCGGAGGCGCGGCAGCCGGCGAGCTCATCTCCTGTGCCCCTCTTCCCGTGATTGGTATGCTACGCTCATCTGTACATGTTCTTGTACAGTCCAAATCAAGTGCAGTAGAGATCCATTAACGCTTACTTGTGCATTCTGCGTGTGTATTTTACCATCGAACAAAACTTATGCGTCTGCGTGAGTATTTTACCATCGAACAACACTTATGTGTGCTTAGTCTGTTATATCAAGTCGCTCACCACATGTTCTAGAGAAAAACGAAATTCTGTACTGCCTGCTGCAGCGTTGCTGCCTTGGGTCATCAGCCAAGACACACACACACAAGCAAGCTTGTTGTTTGTTCACTGGTTATTATGACAGAATACTACAAATAATCCCACATGCATACATAGTTTGCCTCATAACCCCCACTGTTAGGTCATTGGGCAATCCATGAAGTTTTCTTGTTCAAAGTAAGGGGGCTTCTTCATGTTGTTATTCATCGAATATTATTTTTCTACTGGTTCCAGTTATTTTTCAGTTTGCTTGTTTAGTTTAGCAGATTTGCTCGAATGCATCTAATGTGAGGTCTTATGCATAATTTTATTGTTTGTTCAATTTGCTAAGCCACATCAACTTCTGTCAGTTTTGCTCTTAGTATTGTTTCACACTTTGTTAGGAAAATATGAACTGAAACCTGAAGATAAAAGTGTTGCAGTTTTTGTTGTTTGCACATTCCCTTTCAATTGATTATTTGGTAAAATATAGCATCTACTAGTACTTACTAGTATAAATAATCTAAGGACTAAGGCTAGTGTTCTAAGAAACCTTCATGCCCGAAGGAAATAAAGATGCTCTCTTGCCTTGTCCACTTTTTTATGTAGTTTCATTCCTTGTCTGGTCAAGCATTTTTCTTTTTCAGTTTGTTTAAAGATCAATAGTAGTAGTACTTGTTGGCATACAAGTAGGAAACACACACAGTGCAAAACGACATCCACATTCCATATATAGGCAGCCACGTAATTATAGGCAGCCACGTAAAGAAGCATCGTTTCACCACTCGTTGAGTTGAAGTAACATAACGGCTTGGATGATTCATGTGTACTACTTAAAAATTCATTTAGGCTTGTTGTAGTGTTTTATCTCATTTTCTTAATAAGCCTAACAACAGGAAAAGTACTTGGAGCCTATTCCCTATGTTAGATATGTTAATTGTATTTAACTTGAAAATATATATGTGTATAATACTAACTCTGTAATGACTTGTATGTGCATGGTTTTGTAGATATGTTTGCGGCGACGACGACGACATTGACACGTGGTTGTGGCGACGACGATGACATTGACACGGGGGCTGTGGCGGCGACGACAACATCAACAGCGGGTTGCAGCGACGTTGACGTCGCTTATGTATATTTGAGTTTCTGAAACAATGTGCAACGTCGCTTATGTATATTTGTGTTCTCAAACAATGTGGAGTTGTAATTAATAATGTAGGATACCACTCTTGAAAATGTTATTTGGGTTTCCTAAATTAATTAATTAATTTTTTTAATCCCGAAAATGATACGCACGCCACTAGTAGTATTTTTTTATAATTCATAAATTGTTACCAGTGGCGAACAGAGCGAAGCGTGCGCCAATGGTATTGAACTTACTAGTGGCGCACAATTTATAGCACGCAAGTTTAGTGGCGCACCACCGTGCGCCACAGATAGCCAAATTTGGTGCGCCACTGGCAGGCTTTTTCCTACTAGTGTAAGCTTTCCACCGGGCCGACATAGCGCAGGAGAGGGAGAGGAGGCGTCGGGACGCCGACGCAGAAGATGGCGGCAATGAAGGCCCAGGCGATCGCGAACAAGAAGGCGACAATGGAGATAGAGTACTTCGCGGCGGGGGTGGAGAGGGAGAGGCTAGCGTACGAGGCGACGGAGGCGCGGCGCCCGCTAACCGCACAAAGCGAGGCGAGGTGCTAGCGTGGGCGCACAGCCACGGCGGAGGCACACCGGATGGCAGTGCAAACCAGGGCGCATAGGCATTTATTGGTGCATGTGGCAGACCACAATGAGCATGGCGCCACAGCGTACTTTGCTGCAGCGAATGATGACGAGGCTGGCCTCGCTGCTCCCGGCCCTTATTAGGTAGGTTTAGTTTTAGTTAAAAAAAAGGGACCGTCTATTTGTCAATCGACTGATTTATATTTTGGTCACAGTCGAATTTTTGGGCCAGTCAAATGCTGACGCATACGACCCATGAAACTTAAATCAACATTCCCGCAACGATAAAAGCAAGTCCCCGCATGACCAACCTATCTAACGGGTCACGTTTGTCTAGCCTGACCCAAAACAGCAGGCCAAAAAGAGGCCCAAGGACAAAGGAGTCCAAAGTCTAATCAGGAAAAAAAATCAAGAAAGCTCATATCTGCTGCAGCCACGCTCCTCGTCACTCCCTCTGTCGCCTCCATCTCACAGAAAAAGAACAAAAAGAACTGAGGGAAGAGAGATACCACACCGAAGCTTATCCAGACGGAAGAGATACTCAAGCCTCCAGATATCAGAGGCACTTACACCGGTACATTGCAAGATCCAAGGCTCGAGGTTAGATCTTGAAGAAACTTTATCCCTGCAACTTAGAAATTCAGATGAAAACTTGTTGTATCTCTGAAAAATCTACAACTTCCTTTCCAAAAAGCCACTGACAAAAATAGGAGCGAGAGGTGGATCAACATGGATATAGGAGCAAAGACACAGCACGCAGCAGTCGTACCAGCTGAAGGTAATCATCTGCAAAATTGAAAAAGAAATGAAACTATGTCTTCCAAAAAATTGTGTTCATACGACACTTTCATGTCTTTTGGTAGGAATACTCGGAAACATTCCCGAGTTCACATAGAAATGACAAAAAAAATGAAGGGACAAAAAGGCAGCATTTATAGAAAAAACACTGACATCTTTGCAAAAATGTAGACAACACTGACAACATATATGTATACCTTAGATATGTAGGAGGTACATATGATTTTGGGTATGCACCTTATGGGGTATGCATACCTAATATATACACATACCTAAGTTATTTACATATATACCTGATCTGTACACGTACGATTGGATACACATACCCAAGGTATATATAACATGTAGATACCTCAAATATGCATACCCAATGGTATGTGTACCTCCTATATACCCAATATGTGCATACCTAAGATATACGTGTCATCTACATACCCAAAATATACTGTATTCTATCCTGGTGCCCGGACATCAAGAAGCATCTGTTAATTTACCTATATATACAGTACATTTTACTATATATATATAAGCTCTATTAGATACCCTGGGTGCAGAATAAGTAATTCTGCACCCAGGTCGATACACCGAGACAGACCAGCCATACATGGTACGGTCGAACCCAGTTTTCCCAAGCGTAATTTCCTTTTTCTTTTTTCTCCACCGAACGTCTAATTCTCCACCGAACGTAATTTCTTTTTCTTTTTTATTTCATCGACGGTTTCTATCATTTTCGTCGTGGGGTAGTGGGGGCAGTGGGGCTGGGGAGCTACGCCTCATTTTCCCCATCGTGGTTTCCAGTTCAACCCATACGGCGGCGAGCGGTTGGAATTGGGCGGAGTTTCCGGCTGCCGGCGGCGAACGACGAGTGTGCACTTCGCTTCCTCGGCTACATCGTTCTCGGCCGGCGGAATCGGCGGCGAGCGGCGAGCGTCTGCGGCTGGCGGCGACCGGCAGCTGGTGGGATTGCGGCCGGCGGCGACCGGACGCAGACGGGATTGCGGCGGACGGCGAGCGGCTGCAGCTAGGATTTGGTCGGCGTGAGGCGTGGTGAGCGTCAGATCCCTTCCTCTCCGTCTTGCACACCGGTTCCAACCGCCGAGCGCCGCCAGCGTCGCATCCTCTGCCCAGGCACCGGCAGCACTTTCTCCGTCGCACCTTTCTTCACCTCATGGATCGGCCGTCCGCGGATCCATTGCCACTGCCTTAAAGCCCTGCCATCTAGGCTCCTGCCATCGAGCTCCTGCCGCCGGGCTCCAGCGGTCCACGCCTCGAACGCAGCCGAGGAGCTCCAGCCGCCCGCAGCCAGTTCATGTTGCCACCATCCTCGCCTCGTGTCCGTACCATATCATGGTGAGGTCGCTGCCCATCATTTGCTGTTCAGGCTTTGATTTTATAATCCATTGCAACCTAGGCTAATCCGTTTGCTCAATCCTCTCCGATCTGCTGGTCAATTAATTATCTTCCTTTCCGTTTTATATATGGCTGGGTGTGCTGCAGGCCGAATCGGCATCGCCGTCGGAAAGCGTGGCTGGTGTGTCAGGACCACGGTGGGATCTGACGAGCGGGGATCATCAAGAACAAGATTTTGAGGGATTGAGAGCTAAAACTTGGTAAAAATGCTGGATAAAAGAAAGGTAAATTGCAGGGAAAATTGAGGATAAAATTAGGGTTCATATTCTTTTTTTGATTGCAAAGGATACAAAGCTGGCTTATAAAGACAAGGCAAGCTATAACATGACATCCTAGGTGAAATACCAATACTACCCTCACACACTACTAAACCTAATAACCCCATATTACCTACTAATACTAGTCCCTGACATTCCTTCCCCCTTGAGACCATTGGTCACCAATGGATAAACAAGTTTCTTCAGAAACTTTTATCATTGTCAATTATCCTTCAGAGCTCATTCACCACCGTGTCAGGGAGGTAGAAATGTAATGAAGAGAATATTCATTTCCAAAATCTGAAGATAGTTCGGTGAAGACATTGCACTGTAACTCTTCTGGACACCTTGCTTATGGAGCTCCCATTGGTCAATAATGAAGTCCAAGGTGTATGCATATTCAGCTGAGGTGGTGCCATTAGATGTTGTGCTAGTCCAATTGGTAATCTGGTGTAGATGGAGACTATAATATCTTGAGGCAAGCACGGCAAGTTCAGTGTTGCTAGAAGCATGGGTTGATATTTGAGTGGGAGGCAAACGAGCAGAACCCATGCAATCCACTATCTGAATCATGTGTACGTATAGCCCCTCAAGGAGAGCATTCGTAGCATTGTACCAGGAATAATATTGGAATGGAAATTGAGTCCAGAATGGTTTCAGGTCAGCCGGCTGCCGAATAAAACTGAATAGCTCGCATGTCAGAATATGGTGAACTAGATGTACCAGTGCAATTTTGTCCAGCATCATATCCAATTGGTTCAAAATTCCTGGATCCCAAACAGAAAATGTGTTGCTCCTTTGTAACTGATTGTGCAAGTGACTGAATAATGGACTTTGTAACCAAACCAATGCCTTCATGCTGTGTTCAATACTGGCCTGGTTGGAGCTTGTGACAATTGAATCGGAGGCCTGGAAGACTGGGCAATTGAGTGCTCTCTCATCGTCTTGTGGCTGCAGCTGAATCAAGAAATCCTGCACATCTGCTTGTTGCCCTGCGACACATGGCTGCTGCCTGGGATTGCTAGCGAACACACCAATAGACTCATCAATTTCCAACAGGTTCAACCTTGGGGCTCTCAGTTGTTGCACATTTACTGATGCCATCTCGCCATTGTGCTGCTGCTGCTCAAGAGTACAATCACACACAGCAGAGATGTAACTCAGACAAGCATTGGTTTCTTCAGTTTCTAGTGCCTTGCTGAAACACTTATGAAGTTTTTCACCTTCTTCTTGCTCTTCTTCAGATGGCTGCTGCTCAGGAGGGCTGGCAGGCACAGCGACAAACACATTTGAGCAGTCCTCTGTTTCGTCATCATAGATATCGAACACTGGCATTCTCTCGAATGTCTGAAATCGCATTTGGTCAGTAGCACTAGCAGACATGGGTGAGTGTGAGGAGTGTGTCTCATTTTCAGATGCCTTCCCCAAGCACTTGGAGGTTTGTTCATTTTCTGGTCTGTCCTCCTCATATAGCTGCTGCTCACTCTTTGTAAGACAATCTTCTTCATTGCTTGTAGCACAAACACTTGGAACCTTTTGACACTCCATAGCCAACGCAGAATGATGCGCTTCACAATTTTGCACAACAGTGGCTCCTTGAATGGCACATGACTGTATATTTTCTGTTGGCGTTGCGTCAAACAGCGGGGAAGCAAGCTCTGCGACACCTATATGTTGGACCTGAAGCTGCTGGTGCCAAGTAGGAATTGTGCTCACACAAGCTCCTTGATTAAGTATTATAGCTGTGAAGTCCATGGAGAGCTCCTGATATGGTGGATAGGTAGTGGGTGGTGGTGCTGAATGTGGATAAAGAGTTTGTGTAAAGCAATTTGGGTGTGGGTGTGGTGGGTAGTATGGCGGAAAATAAGGAGAATGGTGATAGTACGGTGGTGGATAGGTTGGAGTATGAGCAAACTGATGGAAACTAGATTGATTTTGTGGAGGATAGGTGTGGTTTGTACGCTCGCGACTACTGGATTGGTTCCATTGAAACTCTCCAGCAGGTCCACTGCCCATGCGATTAATTGGCGTTGGCATTCGATCAAACAGTTGCTGTGAGTAGCCTGGTACTGGCCGTGGATCAAACACCTCATGTGCACCATGTTCAGCTACCGCAGACACAGCGGGACCAAACATGTTGTCATGATACCCAATAGATGAATGGTGGCTCGTGGATGATCCAAAAACACCACAATAGTCCATCTCACATCAAGCAGATATGCAAATTCGCACCAAATTCGCACCAAATTCTGGATACAGAAGATGAGATGAGGACGTACTCACCAAATTCGCCGGAGGGGGGCGCTTGGAGTGCGCATCGAGCGGGAGACGAAGGCGGGGTCGGGTCGGCACCCCTGGTGGAGCTCGACGAGCTGGGCAAGGCGGTCGCCGGAGGCAGAGCTCACGGAGGCGAGCTCCTAGGCGTCGGGACGTGGAGGCGGAGGGCCGGGGCGTTGGGGACGGCGGCCGGCCGGCGCTGGTCGTGGACGGCACAAGGGCGAGGTCGGGGCGAAGAGCAGTGGCCGGAGGTGGTCGTCCGCGCAGGGGGAAGAGGAGCGCGTTGAGGTGGAGGTCGTCGGAGCGAAGGCGCACTGGGGCAGCGAGCAAGAGGGAGGATGGCGAGGTCGGGTCCAGGAGGAGACGCTCCCGATGGAGCACGGGGTCTGGGTCCCCTAGTGGCGGCGGAACGGGAGTGAGGAGGGGACGGCGATGGGGATCTAGCGTGGAGGCGCGGAGAGCGGCTTGGTCCGGCCGGGAAATCGCCGGTGCGACGGATCGAGAGGAAGAATCGACGAATCGAGGGAGGGAAGGGAGGGAGCAGGCCGGCGGATCGAACTGCTCTGATACCAATTGTCAGGACCACGGTGGGATCTGACGAGCGGGGATCATCAAGAACAAGATTTTGAGGGATTGAGAGCTAAAACTTGGTAAAAATGCTGGATAAAAGAAAGGTAAATTGCAGGGAAAATTGAGGATAAAATTAGGGTTCATATTCTTTTTTTGATTGCAAAGGATACAAAGCTGGCTTATAAAGACAAGGCAAGCTATAACATGACATCCTAGGTGAAATACCAATACTACCCTCACACACTACTAAACCTAATAACCCCATATTACCTACTAATACTAGTCCCTGACATGGTGGTGGTTGAGGGCGGCATCGGGATCCCGCTGAGGTCTGAACACGTCGGTGAGCTTCAGTTTAGGTCCGGTGACCAACCTTTCCTTTGTACCGGGTGTTTTTTTATTCGACCTTTCCTTTCCATGATGCAAATGCCTTTTGCGTATCAGATTTGTATGATCTAGCTAGGCGAAAATGCTCCAGTTCTTGTTATGCATGGTGAAGAACTGCACTTCGTATGAGCTTTTTGATATCTGTATCAGTCTGACAGTCCTTTTAGCCAAAAACAATTTAGAATGACAAATCGAAGTTGCTGCAGTACTTTTGCTTGCTAGTCTGATACTCAGAAGGAAGTGTCATTTCTTAAAGCAAGATTAACTGCTAGTCGCCCATTGGATTATGTCAATAAGATAAAGGTTATGTTCCACATTGAATGAGAGTCTCGGCTGCCTATTTATTTCCTCTTGCATCGATTTTTCACTCACGTTGTGCATCAGTTTTGGTCCGTAATTGTTCAATTTTACAGACGTAAATTCTGTTGATGTGGAAAAAGATTCTTCTGATATGTAATTCTACATCATTTTTTATTTGCTGGCTGCAATGGTATCTCCATCTAGTGCTAGTCTAGTACTTTTAAACAGCCATCCGTGCATCGTTCTCATAATTATTTATCTATCATGGAATGGATTTTTAATGTGGGCAATATTGGCATATTTTATAATGCCTAGATTCAGCTTGGCATACTAGCTGGTATTTTAGGTTTGCACATAATCAGTTTACCCCTATACCAGTCAGTACCATGGTTGTTTGGAGCATGGATTTGCATCTGCAATGTTTTGAGGGCAGTTGAGAGGACTTCTGATATGATGTTTAGTGTTTGTATTTCTCTATTTGGGTGCTTGAACTTCAGATGATTACCTGACCGTTTGGCCCGTTATGAACAGACCTGTAGTTTCTAGGTCCAGCCTTCAGATTGCAATGCTACTGGTGCTGCTGAAGTAAAATTTACATTTACATGTCCATGTTAAACTGAAGCTTAATCTTACGGGCACATCAGAACATGTCGTTAGTTTTACATATACCTTTCATTTACTATGGTGTAATTTTTCTATTGAATTATCACTTCGGCTCTGATTTTTTTAAGCTTTATTAAGTTGTAGTCTTGCCGTTTATGCCTCTGAGATTTCTTACGTGAGTGGTTAGCCCAAAATTCCTTACGATGGAGAACAAATCGAATTAGTCGCCCATGTTCCTTGTGCTCGTTAGAAGATTTTCTTACTGTGACAAAAAAAATCTTGCATCGATGCTTTCTAACCAGTCACGGAGACATACAGACTGGTGACAACATATGTTTCTTTGGTTGCAAATTATGTTCAGTTTCTTGATTCTTATGCTAATTCTCTGCCCATTTTCAGGACAGCATGTGATGTTCAAAATATTAAGAGGGACTGGGGATGTGTCCTGCTCCTGGGTACACAATGAAATGTAGAGCTGCACCGCATGTTGTGGTTTTCAGCTTCGGGCTGCCGTGTAAGATGGAAATACAACATCGAGCGTCGTGTAATTGAGTTGATGTAACTAAACAATTTACCCTGACTCGTGTAAAATATTGCATGTTCACTTTATTATTTTTTTAACTTTTTATATGCTCGTGATTGTATGGGCACATGAGGCTATGCCTGAAATATGTAGACACGTGTGTGCATGGTGACTATATATGTTTTATTTGCATGGAGTTTATACCTCGCGTACTCAGGCCGTATTTGTTAATCTTACATTGCGTAGTCAGGCCATCCTAGCTGTTTTTACGGGCACATCAGAACATGTCGTTAGTTTTACACATACCTTGAATTTACTATGGTGTAATTTTTTCTATTGAATTATCACGTCGCCTTTGAGGCTTTGACTGGCTTGGTTAGCAGATTTTCCTTGACAAAAGAAAAATTCTTTGCATCGATGCTTTCTAATCAGTCACGGAGACGCACAAACTGGCTTGGTTTGTTTTCTTACGTCGCATGCAAGGATTCTTACGCATCGCAGAGAAACGCATCTTTGAAAAGTCCACCGCCTGCTGCAGTTGGAACTGGCGCGGACGTGGACCGAGCATGCGCCATAATCTTACGTCGCTGATTTTACATCGCTTCGCGAGCGGGCGGGGAGTCTGGTTCGGACGCGAAGGATGGCGCGCCTGGACGGGCGCGACGGACGCGTGAGGCGCGCGGGATGAGCGACGCGCGGGACGGGCGGGGTGTAGAATAAGAAAGGCAGCATTAGGATGAACTGACAATCATCCACACAAAAAGTCGTGTTCCAAAGATAGATATACGGACATAGAAGCTAACCAAATATATATGGTTTCTGGCATTAAGACAAACTAGAACAGCTCCCCATGCTGAGGTCTAGAGTACATATAAAGGGATTGAAAGGACATTTATTAATCCCTTGTGTTTTGTGTGTTAGGCAACAACACTAGTGACGATTTAAATGTGAATCAAGTGATGCAGGTTTTAAGTGTGTAAAACATCTTTGCATCGAAACCAAAAAGGGAGTTGAAAAGAGCCAGTTTTGTTGCTGAAGTGAATCGGATTATCCGATGTTGAAAGTATCGGATTATCCGATTTGCAGATTTCGCTGGAATTCTGCTAAGGACTAGAAGAAATCTTACACTGAAGATGTTCGGATTATCCGAGTTGGAAATATCGGATTATCCGATGATCAAGATTTCGCTGGAATTCTGCTAAGGACTAGAAGAAATCTTACACTGAAGATGTTCGGATTATCCGAGTTGGAAATTATCGGATTATCCGATGATCAAGATTTCGCTGGAATTCTGCTAAGGACTAGAAGAAATGTTCACTGAAGCTGTTCGGATTATCCGATGATAGTCTGATCGGATTATCCGATTCCATCGGATAATCCGATGTTGACTTGAATCGGATTATCCGATTTACCTGTCTGCAACGGCTAGAATCTGGGGCAGTATATAAAGGCCTTCTCCTACATTGGAGAGGGTACCACGACCAGAAATATCTTCCCCACCATTGTTGCAAGCTTAAACTTGGTAGATCTCTCTCCCTAGCCACTCAAACACCTTGTCCTTCTAGGACTTGGGAGAGTTGACCTAGATCTACCCTTCCACCAAAGCGATTTGATTTCCATATCCATTCCTTAGAGGAACTTGTGCATCTTGGGTTCATTGGAACCCTAGACGGTCGTTGGTCGTTCTTGTGGCTTTGGGAGCCGCGGGGACTAGCCGGGAGCCTCCAATTCGGTTGTGGAGACGTGCCCCGGCCTTGTGATTCTTGCGGCTTTGGAAGCCGTGGGAATTGGTGAGAGCCTCCAATTCGGTTGTGGAGTGTGCCTCATCCTTGTAAAGGTTTGTTGCCGACCTCGAGGGCATCATATAGTGGAGGAGATACGGTGTGCCATATCACGGCTATTCGGGGATCACTTGTGACCCCGCACCGCTCCAACGAAGACGTAGCTTCCATTGGGAAGTGAACTTCGGGAATCATCTCCGTGTCACCGTGTGCTTATCCTTTTTATATATACCTTTACTTGTATTGCTAGCTTACCTTGTTTAGTATATCTTGTTAGCTAGCTTCTTGCTCATCATATAGGATTGTTCACCTAGTTGCATATCTAGAGAACTTATATTTGAGCAATTCCTTAACTTGTTGAAAAGAAAATTAAAATTGGTAGTTGCCTATTCACCCCCCCCCCTCTAGTCAACCTACTCGATCCTTTCAATTGGTATCAGAGCAAGGTCTCTTTATTAAGGGCTTAATCGCCTAAAGAGGAGGATGGCTAGTGCGGAGGATGTACAACGTGCTAAAGATGAGGAGTTAAGACTTGCTAAGGAACAAGAAAAATTTGATAGAGAACAACTTGACAAAGAACTAATCGAAGCGGGAATAATCCCTCCCGAGGGTGATGCCCCAATCACCATGAAGTCCATGATTGAACTTTTTGGGTTCATGAAAGGCAAAATGGTGGATGAGGTGTATACTCGGGTATCTAATCAAAATGGCTCCTCATCAACCGCTAGCCCTATTAAGGGAGCTAGTGACAAGGATAAAAATGATAAACCTTGAGAAGCCTTCTCTTAACTTTGCTCCACCTAGCTCTTATCTCACTCAAGTTGCACTCACTCAACCTCATATAACCAACCTTGGTAGACCCCCTCCTAAGCTTGATAATACTCGTTATTTCACTTGGAAGAAATCTATGGAGTCTTATTTTCGCAGCTCATCGGTGCATCTTTGGAGGGTGGTTCTACATGGTTTCAACCCGTTGATCCCAACAACTTGACCAAGCAAGAAGAGATTGATGAGCAACTTGATGCAAATGCCAAGTACATTCTTGAGAGTGCTATGACCGCAAATGATGAAGATCATGTGCGGAATCTCAAAACTTGCAATGAGGCTTGGCTCTATCTTGAAACCGTGTATGAAGGAAATGAGGGCATTCAACGCTCCAATGCGGCCGTCCTTCAACATCAAGTTGACAACTTCATCATGCTAGACGAAGAGACTCCGACCGAACTTTACCGAAGACTCTACAAGCTTGTGGTGACATGTAGGGAAAATGGAAAGAAGGATATGGATGATGAATGGGTCAAGGCCAAGTTCCTTCAAGCAATTATGCCATATAGTGAAACTATGGTGATGAACCTCCATGCAAGAGCGGATTACACAACAATGACTCCCAATGACATCTTGGCTCAATTTGTCACCTATGATACATTGAAGTCCACATCCAAGTCTTTCAACCAAGTCCGTGGCCCAAAGACTCTTGCTTTGAAGGCTCGTGTGGTAGACCATCCAAGATATGAAGAAAGCCCGGTCTATGAAGGTGAAGAAGACTTGGAGGGTGAGCTCAATGAAGTTCTTGCACTTGCCGCCACCCGGTTTTGGAACAAGAAGAACAAGAGCGTCAACCCTCCACCAATAAAAAGAATGTGCTTCAATTGTGGAAAGGACACTCATCTTGTGAAGGATTGCCCCTATGAAAGAAGAGAGGATAATGGTGGTCAACTCATTCTAAAGAAGAACAAGTACCACCCCAAGCCTACCTACATGAAGAGATCACCTCAAAAGGCTCTTGTGGCATCCCATCAAGAGGAATACGAGTCCGGAGGTGAGGAGGATAAAGAACCAAGTGAAGAAGTAGGAATGGCGGCTCTTGCAATGGGCACCCTTCCTCCATCATTGGCCAACCTCTTCTCATCTCCAAACGACGACAAGATCTCCAAGCCTATGTGCCTCATGGCCAAGGAAACAAAGGTGAATTCCCCACCAAAAATTACTATCTCCTCTAACCCATCACTATTGGATTGTGTTGAGGATGTAGGGAAAATTGAAGAAGAGGATAAAATTTCTATCTTCATTAGCAAGCTCCAAGGTCCAACCAAGAAAATGGTTGAGGCCCTCATGTATCAATATGGAGAAGCCAAGCATCTTCTTAATGAGAAGGATGTTAGGATTTGTGAGCTCGAAGGGCATGCATGTGATCATGCCGACAAAATTGGTGAGCTAGAAGATCAACTTGTTGAGGAACAATTGCTCCGTGAGCAACTTGAGGAGACACATGCCATGGATCTTTCCAAGGCAAAAGAAACTCGTGAAACCTCTATTCAAATTGCTATTGATCTAAAAAGTAAAAATGAGGAACTTGTAGAGAGTCATAACAAACTCTTTGAGGGTTTTGAGCAACTTAGGGAAACCCACAAGGTGACCTCAAGTGAGCTCACTACACTCAAGGAGTCATATGCCAAACTACAAGCTCAATTTATCTATGCTAGCTTCACCACTTCTCATAATGATAAAGATGCAAATGCTTGTTCCACTAACCCTTTATGTGTCAAGGCATCTCTTATTGAGGAAAACACTAGTTGAAGGCCCAACTTGAGAAGGGCCTAGCCACTTGTATCCAAGGGGAAAAGAACCTCAATGATCTTTTGAGCAATCAAAAGGGAGTGGTTGGCAAAGAAGGAATTGGGTTCACACCCAACTCTAAGAAGGTCAACAACAAGAAGAAGAAGGCGACTCCCCCTTCCAAAGATATTGTTTTTGTGAAGGAGGGGGAGTTAGCCAAAGCAAATGACAACTCTATTGGGAGTGGTAATGTCACTAGGGGCAATGCCACTCACAATAACTTTGCGGGAAAATACAACCCCTCATATGTTCTTTTGAAATCTACAAATGGTTGTGTTTTTGCTAAATATGTTGGCTCTTCATATGGAGATGATTATCACTATGCTATTTGGGTTCCAAAGACCCTTGTGACTAACAAAAGAGGACCCATTCCAAAATGGGTACCTAAATCAAAGACTTGATTATTGTAGGGTTTCTCTTCCGGTGGATCTTCATGGCTCATTGATAGTGGATGCTCATCCCATATGACCGGAAGCAAAGAACTAGTAAAGGACTTATTGAAACAACTACTCTCATTCTCTCATGTCACCGTTGGCAACAATGCAAGACTCAAGGTAGTGGGAGTTGGTAAAGTGGTGATCACTCCGGAGTTATCCATTGAGAAGGTCCTCTTGTCGAATCTCTTTCATACAATTTACTTTCCGTTGGTCAATTATGCAATGCCGGTTACACCGTTATTTTTAATAAATACCACGTGACCATCCTTTTCACTCAAACACTCAATGTCGCCTTTGTTGGATTTCGTGAAAACGGTTTGTATGTGGTTGATTTCTCAAAAGAGACCACTCAAATCGCTACATGTTTAATGGCTAAAGGCGACAAGGGGTGGCTTTGGCATCGCCGACTTGGCCATGTCGGTATGAGAAATTTACAAACTCTTGTAAAGGGTGGACACGTGGTAGGACTAACCGATGTTAATTTTTCCAAAGATCGTCCTTGTAGTGCTTGCATAGCCGGAAAGATGCATGAGAAGAATCACCCCAAGAAGACCATTATCTCCACTAAGAGGCCTTTGGAGCTCCTTCATATGGATCTTTTTGGGCCTCCCACATATGATAGTCTTGGTGGCAAGAAATATTGTTTGGTGATTGTGGATGATTATTCAAGATATTGTTGGACTTTCTACATCAAGAAGAAGAGTGAAACTCAAAAGATATTCATTGACTTTGCAACCCTAGTTCAACGCCAATATGACTCCAAGATTTTGGCAATTAGAAGTGACAATGGTACGGAGTTCAAGAATTACACTATGGATGATTTCCTAAGTGGGGAGGGCATTCAACACCAATATTCCGCTGCATATACTCCCCAACAAAATGGTGTTGCCGAAAGGAAGAACCGCACTCTTATTGATATGGCAAGAACTATGATGGCCGAGTTTAATTCCCCATACAACTTTTGGGCCGAAGCCATCAACACCGCTTGTCATTACTCAAACCGGCTCTTCTTCCGTCCTCTCAAGGACATGACACCATATGAACTCCTCACCGGTAAAAAGCCAAATGTATCTTACTTTCGAGTCTTTGGATGCAAATGCCATGTTTACATTAAAGGTTGCAAAATTGCTAAATTTGAATCTAGATCTTTTGATGGTATATTTGTTGGATATGCCGCAAAGTCTCATGCTTATAGGGTCTACAACATATCCACCGGGTGTGTTGAAGAATCTATGAACGTGGAGTTTGTCGAGGATAATGGCTCCCAAGCGGAGCATATTGATCATGATGATGTAGGTGATGATCTCCATCTCAAGCCATAAGAACTATGGGGATTGGAGAACTAATTCCTATTGAAGGACCCATTGATGATACTCAAGAAGAAGGAACAAGTTCTACTCAAGTTGAGCCATCCACCTCAAATATTGATCAAGAAGATGGTCAAGACCCACCCAACTCTAGTGGTGAACAAGAACATAATGAACCCACAACTCCAAGAACTCCACTTCGGGTTGACCATGAGCAAGATAAAGGCAATGATGAAGATATTTGTGTTGGTGAAACAATTGGTCAAGCCTCGGAACGCCGGGTCATCCGGCGTGCATCAAAATTGGATTACCAACAACACTTCAAAGAAAATATCCTTGGGAGTATCCGTAGAGGTGTGTCCACACGCAATCAATTATCTAACTTTTGTGGTCATGTCTCTTGTTTGTCTAGCTTAGAACCTCTCAAGGTATATGATGCTCTTGAAGACATGGATTGGGTTGCGGCTATGCATGAAGAGTTGAACAACTTCGAGCGCAACAAAGTATGGTCATTAGTGGAAAGACCCAATGACTCCTCCCATAATGTCATTGGAACCAAGTGGATATTTAAGAACAAGCAAGACTCACATGGTCAAGTCATTCGCAACAAAGCAAGATTGGTTGCACAAGGCTACACCCAAATCGAAGGAGTCGACTACGGTGAAACCTATGCCCCCGTTGCTAGACTTGAATCCATTCGCTTACTAATTGCTTATGCATCTACTCATAATATTGTCTTATATCAAATGGATGTTAAAAGTGCTTTCTTAAATGGTCCACTAAATGAATTGGTGTATGTTAAACAACCACCGGGTTTCGAAGACCCTAAATTTCCTAACCACGTCTACTTACTACATAAGGCTCTTTATGGGCTCAAGCAAGCTCCACGTGCTTGGTATGATCATCTCAAGGAGTTCTTAGTAGACCGTGGCTTTGAAATTGGGGTAATAGATCCCACTCTTTTTACAAAAAGGGTAAATGGAGATTTTTTCGTATGCCAAATATATGTTGATGATATTATCTTTGGTTCCACTAACCGTGAATTTAGTGATCAATTTGGCAAGCTAATGACCAAGGAATTTGAGATGTCCATGATGGGAAAATTGAATTATTTTCTTGGCTTTGAAATCCACCAATTTCGAGAAGGAACATTCTTATGTCAAGCCAAGTATATTAAGGACATGCTCAAGAAATTTGATATGAACAATGCCAAGCCATATAAGTTTCCCATGGACTCCAAGGCGGATCTTCACTTAGATCCGGATGGTAAGGAAGTTGATCAAAAGCTTTATCGTTCTATGATTGGATCTTTGCTTTACCTTTGTGCATCTAGACCGGATATTATGTTTAGTGTGGGTATGTGTGCAAGATTCCAATCAAGTCCTAGGGAAAGTCATGAAACCGCGGTCAAAAGGATTCTAAGATATTTGTTGGATACTCCCAACTATGGTCTTTGGTATCCCCATGGTACAAGCTTTGATCTTGTTGGTTATTCGGATGCGGATTGGGCGGGTTGCAAAATGGATAGAAAATCAACTTCGGGTACATGCCAATTCCTTGGTAGGTCCCTTGTGAGTTGGTCTTCCAAGAAGCAAAATTGTGTGGCCTCGTCATCCACCGAAGCCGAATACATCGCCGCCGGTAGTTGTTGTGCACAATTATTATGGATGAGGCAAACTTTAAAGGATTATGGTGTCATTTGTGACAAAGTGCCTCTTTTATGTGACAATGAAAGTGCTATTAAAATTGCACACAACCCGGTTCTTCATGGCAAGACCAAGCACATTGAGATTCGGTATCATTTTATTCGAGACCATGTTGAGAAGGGTGATATTGCAATCAAGTATGTCAACACCAAGCATCAACTCGCCGATATGTTCACGAAGCCTCTTGGTGAAGCAAGATTCAAGGAGTTGAGAGGAGAACTCAATGTGGTGGACATATCCAATTGGATTTAGTGGATTTCTTGCATACCTACCCATATTAGACGATACTTATTTGGTTTAGGTGTAGGCATGGACATAGGGGGAGTGCGGTCCTAATCCATTGGGCTATCCCTCCCCCCATTATGCCGATAGTAAGAACTCATTTTGTCTCTATATTTTCATTTCATGAATTGTGAGCTTAAATGACGAGTAGTGGCCGTGAACCCGAGATACATCTTCGCGGTGTCACACCACAAACTCATACATGGTGGCCTTGGCCACCGCCCTCTTCTTTATGAAGAGTTGGTTCTTTTCGGTCTTAATTGAAAATCATTTGGAATTTTGGTCCTATTGTTGGTTTTATGGGAAACCCACTCATCTTGGCATTTCCGTGTTCGATTTTTGCAAGTTTGAGTGTGGAGTACCAATGTCAGTTTGACAATCTTATCCCAAGCCTATCTTCCTAAAAACACTTCATCTTATGCACACAAGTCCTATTTTGAAACTGAGGAGAAAGGGTTAGCAGGCCAGAATTTCTAACGAAATCCTGAAAATCGGATTATCCGATTCTGACTTGCTCGGATTATCCGACTATCGGAATATCCGATCCAAGTCAAAATCGGATTATCCGATTTGGCGGTTTGTCTCCAAATAGAGCAGGGGTCGGGGTGAAGGGCTCATTCGAGCTTTCTCCACCCCCGACCCCTCTCTCTCCACCAACGCCGCCTCCTGCTCTCCCCGCACCTCCCCGGCATCTCCGGCCGCCCCAACTCCGGCATTTGGCCGGATTTGGTGCTCCTCCTCCCCGGGAACCCATTCACCGAAGCTTTTTCCTCAATGGACGAGGGTAACTTCTTCTCTCTCATCTCCTAGGTGTTCCTCACCTAAATCTTTGGAAGAAGTTGTTTTGGCTGGTGGTTGTGGTTCCCCTTGGTACTTAGAACACTAGGCTAGCCCCCCTTATTGTCGATCTACTGCTAGACCTAGGACTTGAATCACTTTGTTGCTGCCAGATCCAGATCGGATTTTCCGATTCAGTCTGAACCGGATATTCCGACCAGTCGGATTATCCGATTCATACTGAATCGGATTATCCGAAATTGCTCAGTGCTATTTTTCAGCCACATCTTGATTTGTCCAGGACTTAGTAGACTCAACTTAGGGATGCTCTTCTAATGTACTGTCGTGGGTCACTCTCGACTACCCCACGGTGGGGATACCTGGGTCACGCCAAGCCCATCAACCTTATGACGAGGGCCCAAGGAAGGCCCAAGGAGGACGACGTGCGCCCAAGATAGTCGACGCTAGGTCATGCGACCCCGCCATGCTTGTAAGCGCCATCGGCACCGTTCACCTGAGACCTGCCTACCATATAAAGGCTAGGAGGGTCCTTCGTCTAGGGTACGCTCATAGCCGCCACACAAACCCTAGCGAGATTGTCATCTCGCCATTGTAGCCACAGCTCACCATCAATAACCAGACAAGCAGGAAGTAGGTATTATCCTCCGGGAGCCTGAACCTGGGTAAACGCCTTGCTTTCAGCCGTCGTGATCACCAGCGCTCATCTCTCTCCCCCTCAATCAAACCCGGGTACACAACTCAGGGATTTGCCGAGTCCTCACCTCGTCAATTGCGCCGTCTGTGGGAAAGAACGAGCGCTGGAATCATGGTCGCACCGGCTCCATCAACCTTGAAGACCGACGTCTGCATCACCAAGGAGCCAATCTGCTTCGGCTCCTTCGAGTACACCTTCCACCCGCCGGCCCACCGCTCGGTGTACGCCGATCTGCATGTAGGTATGTGTCCTCACCTTCGTACCATGCACTACTTCGTAGACAGCCGTGGAGTACTCAGATCCACGGCGATCGCACCGCCTGTGTGGTGGCACCCGCATCTGCCGCGGCCGCACCAACCACGCCCCCACTTGCTGCGGAGGTCGCATCTGCTGCGACTGCGGCGACAGCGTCTTCGACTGCTGAGAAGATCGCGTCCGCCTCGACTACTCCGACCGCCTCCGCTGCGGCAGAGATCGCGCCCAACGCGGCCGCGCCACCAGCGTCTCCGGCTACCACGGAGATCGCATCTGCTACGATTACGACGACCACCACGTCGACCACCGAGCGGATCGAGTCTACTTCGACTACCTCGACCGCGTCGTTGACGAGGCCAAGATCTGCATCAACT